>JAIUZE010003542.1:0-177279 GCA_022085475.1 Heliosperma pusillum
TCAATAATTTGATCCAACTAATTTCACCTTTGGATGGCCCAAATACAAAGGGTTTGTATAGCGAGATTATAAGTTATAAACTTATAACCCTTGTGTTCCCCAACTCAAATCAAATGGACAATCATCGAAAATTAAAATAGATACTCCGTATAAGTTAATATATTTAGCACAAAATAATATTCAAGTGACTAATAAGTAATACCCAATTGTAGGGGTGACAATCGGATCAGTCGGGTCGGGTTTGGGTCGGGTCAAGTCGGGTCGGGTCATATCGGGTTCGGGTCGTATCGGGTCAAACTGCCCTTTCGGGTTGGGTCAGGTTCGGGTCGGGTCATTTTCGGGTCAAAAGATACATCGGGTCGGGCCAGGTTTGGGTCGGGTCGTAATCGGGTCCGATTATTTTATCACAATACTTCAATATTTTTCCATTAAATCTAGTTTTAAATTATTATTTTGTTTAATTAATTCATTATTAAGTCAAACATATCAATTTAAACAATTAATCACTTTCATTTTGATCATTATTAAGGTTAATAATTATCAGGGCGTCAATTTAATCGGATCAATATCGGGTCGGGTCAATGTCGGGTCGGGTTCAGGTCACTGATCTTCGGGTCATCAACGGGTGACGGGTCGTCATCGGGTCGGGTCGGTTTCGGGTTGCAGTATTCTCGGGTCGGGTCGGGTCGGTTTTGCTCGGGTTTCGGGTCGAGTCAGACTTGCCAGCTCTACCCAATTGTACTAAAAATATGTAATATTGCTCAAATAACGAAAGACGACTGCAATTGTATAAAAATAAGTGGATTTTTTTTGTCAAAAACTAACTTTTATTTAGTGTCATTTGTGAATAACAACCTTTTTATTATTTTATTTTTGGCTTTCAACTATCTTTCATTTCCTTTTTTTTTGCAAAAAAAAAAAAACTACCAAAAATCCACCTCCGGCGAAAAAAAGCTAGCTTTCCAACGTTGACTTGCTATTTTCTCCATTTTTCACACATATAATCCATATTTCTCCTTTATTGACTCAACAAAGACTGAAAAAGCTAATCTCAATTAGCAAGTCTCTTCTAAGCAATACCAGCACATCAACCATCTTAATCTCCGACTCCATTTTCGTCGATACCGTTACTGCCACCTTCACCTCCGCCCTTACATTCCGACAACCTTGATTCATCAACTTAATGTTTATCTCAGTCATATTAAAATCTATCTTTCTCTATTCATGATGAAGATGGTGGGTATAAGAAAAGTAATGAGATCATTGACAAGTGATCCTATGTGTGAATCCTTGATTATTTTCAAATAGATAAAACTAGAAGTTTATTTTGTCCATAATAGATTAATAGATGATTGTTGATGAAAAAGAATTTACCATGTTCAGCTAAATGTCGATGGTGATTTTCTTTTCGTGAATTAGAGCTTTGATTCGGCTAAGAGATAGACAAAATAAGGTGATTAATGTTGGTTCAATCAATCTTTTCCGTCTATTATTAGGATTATGAAGTAAAGAGTTGGATTCAATATGAAAATGGTAAGTCAACGCCGGAAAGTTGACTTTTATTCACCGGATGTGCATTTTTGACAGTTTCCTGCAAAAAAGAAGAAATGAAAGGTAGTTAAAAGTCAAAAAGAAAAAAAGATAGTTGCTCACAAATGACCCTAAATAAAAGGTAATTTTTGACCAAAAAAACCCAAAATAAGTGGTAAGAATATGAATAATTATGCGCTCATCAAGTATTTATGAGTATGAGATACATAGTATTTTTTATTTTACACTAACAACAAGTACTTTGGTGAGCATTGATTTAGAGAAGGTGTGTGATAAAGTATCGAGACAAGTATTGTGGTGGCCATTAATAAAGAAAGGGGTATAGCAAAAATATATTGATATTATAAAGCACATGTATGAGGGAGCCAATACGAGTATAAGAACTAATGTGAGGAAGACAGAAAAGTGCCCTTATTACGATTGGAGTGTATATCAAGGTTCTGCACTTAGTCCTTTGTTATAGTATTTGTTATTGTTATGGGTTTTGCACTTGGTCCTTTGTTGTTTATTATTGCGACGAACTGACAGGATCAATTCAAGACAAGATTCCATGGTGAATGATGATTGCAAACGATATTGTGTTGATTGATGAAGGCGGCTGGTTAACATCGACGACGTTTTAGGAAACATCGACGACGTTTTCATTAAGAAAGACGAAATTGCCCTTATTCACTTATACTCTTTATCTCTCTTCTCTCTCTGTTTTCTAATTCTTCTTTAATAAAAAACAATTAAATTGAACTAAAAAAATTAAAATCTTACAACAACAACAATTTTATTAAATCCAACAACAACAATTTCCCTAAATCGATTATCATGGCGGACGAACACTTTTCGTTATGTTTACATATTAATCAAATTTTAAGTTTGTCAAAAAAAATTTCCCGGAATCCGTTAATTGTTTGTTTATACTTATTTAAGTTAATTGATTTACGTAACGTTTTAGTTAGTTAAAATTCAATTGCGATTTTTTTAAAAATAATTAGGAAAAAATACCATGGTCAGACAAACAACTGGATGTCATGGACCATGGCCAGACATCCATTTCACTTGTCTGACCATGGACAGAAAATGGAAATGGAAGTCCAGCCATGGCCAGACATCCATTTCACACGTCTGACCATGGTGGGACGTGTGAAATGGACGTCCAGCAATGGCCAGACCTCCATTTCACACGTCCCACCATGGTCAGACGTGTGAAATGGATGTCTGGCCATGGTCCATGACATCTCTTTCTTTGTCTGACCATGGTTACAAAACTCAGTTTTTTTGTCTGACCATGGTGAGATGATATCGATTTTTTATAACCCCGATTAATAACATTTTAGCTATTATCATCGAACAAATTAATTTAATCAACTTAATTGACCAATTATAAAAATATTTCAAGGAAACCATGGACGGACTTTTAATCAAAAAATTCAAACCATGGGCGAGTTTTTTCTGTGAAAATCCAACCATGGTGGGATGAAAAATCTGGAAATCCACCATGGTTGGACGTGTGAAATGGTTGTCCAACCATGGTGGATTTCCAGATTTTTTCATCCCACCATGGTTGTGGTTGGACGTGTGAAATGGTTGTCCAACCATGGTGGATTTCCAGTTTTTTTCATCCCACCATGGTTGGACAACCATTTCACTTGTCCCACCATGGTGGGATTTGGGGAAAAAAAAATCCCCCATGGTTGGACGTGTGAAATGGTTGTCCAACCATGGGGGAAATTTTTTTTCCACCAAATCCCACCATGGTGGGATGAAGAACTCGGAAAAAAAAATCGATTCTTTGTTTCATTATACAAATTATTAACACAAATCTAAAAACAAACAACAACATCACATAACTATAAGATTTTACAACAAATCTAACAAGGAAACAAACAAAAAACTTTGGGAGAATTAAAAACTAAGAACAAACTAATTAAAAGTTTACAAATTAAACAAAGAACAATCTAATAACTAAAAGTTTACAAATTAAACCAAAAACTAACAACAAATTAAAACAAAAACTAAAGGTTTACAAATTAAACCAAATTAAAACAAAAAACTAACAAAAAATGAAACTAGATCTAAGTAAGGCTGGATGGCGGGTGCAGGCGGCAAGGCTGGATGGCGGGTGCAGGCGGCAAGGCTGGATGGCGGCACGGCTGCACGGCGGGTGCGGGGGCAGGGGTAGGTCCGGTGGTGGCGGTGGGGGTGAGGGGGTTAGTGTTTTAGTGGATTTTGAATTTAGTAAACTTTGGGAGAAAAAAAGTTTAGAGAGAGAAATGCTAAGGGCATGAGACGTCTTTTTTATGAAAAACGTCGTCGATGTTTTACAATCCGGTTGATGAAACATAGGATGGACGTGAAAGAAAGAAAATTGGAACTTTGGAGACATACGTTAGAATTTCGAGACTTTACACTGAGCAGAAAAAAGAGGGAATATTTGTTATTGTTATTGTTCCGACATTTTTAGCTATTTAGGATCTATTGTGCAGAGTGATGGAGAGTAGCACACAAAATCAAAACAAGATGGGTGAAGTAGAAAAGTGCCACACTGTTTTTATGTGATTCAGGTGTGCCTTATAAATTAAATGATAAATTTCATCTCATGGTTATTAGGCGTGCAATCTTATATAGTAGTGAGTGTTGGCAGTAAAGCATGGGCATGTGCAAAAGATGAAGGTCACTGATATGTGTATATATGCTTCGTTGAATGTGTGACCATACAAAAGTGGAAAGGTTGCGAGATGAGATAATCTGGGAGAAAGTAGATGTTACGTCGATTGAAAATAAGAGAACGGAAAATCGTTTAAGGTGGTTTGGTCATATGTGAGGGAGAACAGCAGAGGCATCAGTGAGGAGAATTGAGAGTTGGGGATCAGATAATATTGTTAGAGGAAGGGGAGGACCAAAACAAACATGAATAACAATAATTGAAAGCGATATATGGGTGTTTTGCGAATTAGTGAGAACATGGCGGAGAAGAGGTTAGTGTGGAGAGAAAAAAAACTCGCGTAAAATTTTAGTTTGAGTTTTAAGAATTTTACTTATCCTTAATCATTTATTACTTAAAGATTTATATATTTATTTTTAGGGTATTTTGTCAAAAACTACCTACAATTTAGGTCACTTTGCGAGGAACTACCTAAAGTTTTAATTTTTGTCAAACACTACCTAAATTTAGACCTCTTTTGTCAAACACTACCAAAATTACTATTCCCGCATGAAAAGGTGCAAATAAGCGATTTTAGGGGGCCGTTATCATAGCCTTGATGTTTATTTTGCTAAAGTGTATTAATGATTAACGTCTTCTTTAAAAATATAGGCTTATACCATTAGGATGTCGATATTGATGGATAATCAAGGCCGATCATAATTGAAGTAATTTTGCGTAAAATATAATGAAACTTACTAACTTTGTTTATGCGTTCATATATTTTAGCAAAAATAAACTCAAAACTATGATATCGGCAAGTTAAAATCATTTATTCTCACATTTTCATGCATCAATATTGACTTTGGTAGTGCTTAACAAAAAAAATCTAAACTTTAGGTAGTGTTTGACAAAAAATAAAACTTAAGGTAGCTCCTCACAAAGTGACCTAAATTATAGGTAGTGTTTGACAAAATACTTTTATTTTTAAAAAAAAGATACTTATACCCTTTTTGGTTTTACACACATTTTGCTACATAAACCTTTGTTTTCAAGCTTCCCTTACTTTTAGCTTAATTTTAACAAACACGCTTATTTTCTTCAAAAAGTCTTACTTGCGACGGAACGACCATTCACAAACTTATGACGGGTCAAACTCCCCTCACAAAGAGCAAGTTTGAATTTTGTATTATTATTAACCGGCCGGTATAGAGGGATAAAACTCGGTATTAAAGTATCACCCAATAACGTTATCTGAAAGTAATTTAGACAAGGGAGTAGACTACACAACTAAAAAGTAAAGATTCGAATAATAGTAGGACCCCAAAAACAGTAACCCCTCAATAAAAGAAGAAGATTGACATGCAACCATCACACTCACTCACTCATATAGTTCACATTCACCTTCTTCACTTTTTTTCTCACTTCCATTATCACACTCCATATGTTCAGATAATCACTGAACATAGTGACCAACTGACCACACCCTCCAAAGTCCAACCCAACAACAACAGTCAACTGAAACATTACAACATTCATTCATGTCTCTCTGTTTAACTTACAACCACCAATCACACCTTTCTATTTATGGTCATAATATCACCAACGTGGACTATTCTCAGCCCTTTGATCTTCCTTAAACTATTATTATTATTATTATTATTATGTTGATGATTCAATGATGACCGTTGATGTTGTGATGTGGAGGGACGGTTGAGATTCCTTGTCTTGAGAGTTCAGCTAATACACTGTCTGTTGATGGTGGTTTTAGACCTATTGGTAGTGGTAACCATGGCTTGCTTATTGCTTCTTTTACCACCTTGTCTATTACTTCCTCTCCCTGTGTCATTCATTTATGGATTAGTCCCTTCAATAACACAAATTCTTGTTTAACACGGGCCGTATAGATATATCAAATAACATGACAAGTTGCACGTAGAAATTTTATTACCATGTGTTGGTATTTAGTATCCGTCTTAAGCCAGACCTATTGCTTAAATAATCGCCTACGGTAATTATACCATAATTGGGTAGTTGCTTGCAGATTCTCAACTAGCTTAACTGATAAGGCCGACGTGATTTTAACGGTCTTGGTTTGCCTATGTGAGACTCTATTCACACAGAAAAAAAAAGATACTCGGTAATAATTTGGTAGCCGCACCCTCACGGCCTCATATATCCTATGCGGCCGCTCTAATCGTTTTTCGTAATGAACGACAATGCGTAATTATCAACAATCACATAAGTCATTTGAATAGTTGTATTCGGGATCTGACCATCTGGGTTCTACCGGTTATTGTCGTCGCCGCTCCCTTTTACACAAAAAAAAACCATACGATTACAAAATTAATGAATAAATATATTATTGACCCAAGAAAAGAAACAAAAACAAAATATGATTGAGGAGAAAGAAAGTTAAACTACTTTTAGACCCGCAAAGATTAGGCATCAGGTGATAATGAGCTTAATATTGACAATTTGGCATCAATCATTCATGTCCCATATGGGCTACGGCCATTCTCCTAAAAAGTTCTACTCCGTAACTCCAAATGGCCTAAAAACTAGCACAAATTCGCATTGAAGACGGAACATATTCGTTTTTAATGAAGACGAGTTGAAACCCTCTTACCAGGAGACAAGTGAAAATGTAGGCATGTAGCTAGGTGGAAATCCATTTAGTTCTCTACCTGCCCTCCCACTTGCCTTCTTATAAAAGGATATCCGACCGTTTTCATTAAAGATGGATATATCATGTCATCCATATTATATGAGGCTAGCTAGAACGAGTAATAACTAGTAAGGATAATTCCATATATTAGGCTTCCTAGAATAATTGTTATAAAATATTTGTCCCATAATATTTTGTTAGACAATTTTAATCCCATAATATTATTTCTCTAATACAATTAATAACACTATTATAGTTCTCGTGCAGGGTTTTTTAGATTGTCATATATAATTATATAAAGAGCTTAACCATAAGTCCATAAGAGCCTTAAAGCTAATACTCCTTCATATTCACTAAGTTCTTCCATATATGTTTTGACAAATATTTAGGCCTTGTTTGAATACGATAACAGATTTTAGTAACAAGTTTGACCAAAAAAACTAAATCAGCAAATTGAGAAATTGTGTTTAGTAATTAGCAGATTATATGACAAATACACCATTTTCATGTATAAACTGAATATGCTATTATATTAAAAAAGAGGAGATTCCGACCAATATACTATCTAAATATGCTATTAACCAAACACATAAAATTAGTAGATTAATTGGTCAATCTATCATTTAAGACGGAATTTAGTAATTGCACTTAATATATTGTTTACCAAACATCGCCGTAGTGGTATGTTGATACGTGAATTTAAATGAAAGTAAGAGAGAGAATGTGGGGTCATAAGATATTATAACCACAAAAGATACAGTGTAGATAAATAAGTTAAGTGGAAGATCTTAGTATTTAAATGCACTTTGAGTTTTATTTACAATCATTTACAATTGTTAATATGTAATGTTAAGAGGTAGATGGAAAAACTTTGACAGTTCACTCCGAAGAAAATTGACAAATATAAAGGAAAAAAAAGGTGAAAATCACACACTTAGCTAGTAATATGAGTAATCTAAATAAGGTAATAATTAAATGTAATATTTAAGATACGTATATTTGAAAAATGAGATAATAATGAACAAAATACATTAGACCAACTATGAAAATTGCGGAGTTTCCGTGTTTGATAAGATAATGTGATATATACGAATCATATTTTTTCGCAAAGGGCAATTTTTACCTCTTCATTTCCCTTCTCTCTCATCTATTTTTAGAGGAGGTTTCCATATAAAATTACACAAAATTTGTTTTATTTTGGAGAGGTTCCCAAATTATTGTTGTAATTAAATTAATACTCTCTCCATTCAACTCCACTTTACACTTTTGTTTTTCCACGTTTGTCAAAGCGTGTTTTGCGTTGTAACTATTTTCAACTATGTATATGCAAAAATTATAATAGTTACATATGTTTAATATATTCTTAAATACAAATCAATCAAGATCTCACATAAATATATTTTCTTTAATATATTAGGCGGAAGTTGAAAGATTCTTCCTACTTGTGAATTGTGTACAAAAGAGAAAACGTGTAAAGTGGAGTTGAATGAAAGAAGTATTGTTGGGAATTCTCATTATTGCGGAGATGTAATAGTAAAATGGGCAGAATAAATGAAAAAGTTAGTGGAAAATGAGATTGACAGTAAAAAAAGAAATAAAATATGGGGCCTCTCCGCTATTGGGGATGCTCTTAAGTCTAATATATGTATAAAATAATTTCCTATAAGTTGACCCAATTTCTAGCTAAGGGAGTTTAGGGAGACATTTTTCTAGTTTTTCTATTCTTTTAGTAACTATATATAAGATCAGATTATTATGCATGAGCCTTTACATAGTGTAATACTCCCTTCTAGTCGCTCATTTCTTCCCTCTTTCCTTATTGGGTAAGTCGGGTTTTCTTCTCTCTTTCCCTTTTTGGATGTGGGGTTGTGTGTTTTGTGTGGTCCAAATTTATTTGTATGTGGGGTAGTGTGTTTTGTGTGGTCTAAATTCAGTTCCTTAATTTTTATGTAAAAGGGAAAGAGGAAGAAATGAGTGACTAGGAGGGAGTACAAATCTTTCAGTAAATCTATGAAAATGGCTGAGCTACCTATTTTTAGAAAGAGAGAAAATTATAATGGATTAATAAAGCAAACTTATGAGCTATAAGTAGGTAATGTTCCACCAATTTCCCATTAAACATTGAATTTGAAGCATTATTAGATTACATGATAGCAAGTTAACCGCATGGGTAAGAAATTGGACCATTTGGTAAGGTCCCAAATTTGTTAGACTTTAATGTTTGAGAAGCACTTTTCTTATAGGCTGTAAAGATGATTTACACAATACCATATAATAGGGTGGCCCACTATTTGATGCCTAAATTAATACAGCATGTGCTATTCCAATTATAAACCTAGAAGACTTATGTTTAGTACTAGTATGTTGTAAGACGGAGGGGATCGATAGGGATGTGAGTGGGACGGGTACAAAGGGAACTCCGCTGTACCCGTCCAGTCGAAGTGGGTATGGCTGTATGGGTAGAGCTTTTGCGGGTGGTGCCACAAAAATTATCGATGAAAATTATAATATAGCGGATAAGTGGGTAAATGGGGGCGGGTATGGGTTTAGATTTTCACCTAGTGAGGGTACGAGTATGGAAACGTGTACCCACCATGGGGGGAAGGGCATGCACGGGTATGAGTATTGCTACCACCGCCCCGGCCCAATGACATCCCCAACTGTTGAGTGTGAAAAATGATTTCAAAAATCTAGCGGAATTATTGTATCAATAATTGTTTGGAACTTTTGATGTTTTTCAATGAAAAAATAAGAAAAAGTTGATTATTTTTTTTTGTCGAATTAGTGGTTATAGGATATTTTGTTCTCTATTTTCATAAAAAGGGGCTCTCACTGCCTACCTTGTCCTGCCCTAGCTAACCATGGGGATGGGGTAGAGTATGACAAACATGTAAAGTGACAAACATCATGTCACTACCAATAATTCTAAAATCATGGTACATACATGATGTAGAGAGCCATCAAGATCAAATAATTGGGCTGAAGAAAGCAGTAAAATTTACTCCTGCACAAATGCTTCTATATAGTTTGGCCTAAACATAATTACGATTAAGCGACTTTGATTAGAATGAATTTCGCTTCCTCGGCCAAAAATCTTTGGATAATCAAGGGCTGATTCAACAACTAGGTATGCTCTAGCTAATTACTTGGGGAATTATACAAGTGTATTGGTGTAGAAGAGAGATTATAAGACAGAAGGTAGGAAATTAATATTACCGGATGCGTATCAGCGGAATGTTTCCCGTAGGTATCAAGACTCTGGAATCGATAAGCAGGTTGTACCTGTCAGAATGGCAACTTTTATAAATGGCTATGCTGGTTATGTGGCTGGTGTATGTAAGGATAATCGATCCTCTAAATTCTTAATAAGATAGAGCGATGAGTTCAACTCACCGGAGGATAGTTAATGGGACCGGGATGTGGGGGTGGCATCACTGGGCAACCCCATGCATCAGCATGCATCTGAAACAAACTCATCAAGGATTAATAGAAAAGAAAGAGGGATTAATAGAAAAGAAAGAGGGATAAAAAGATTACATGTTTTAGTCGTTTACTAGTCAGGATTTTTTGCGCTATACAAATTCTTCCTCACAATTTTTTACAAGACAGGTCAAAGTGAATTATCCTGATGAACAAGTGACTGTATAAACCCAACAATGCCAGCATGCTTATGTCATGACTGATAAACTCGCTGAGAGTGGTACTCGTAAGTCCTAACCAAGGTCAGAAACCCATAAGCATCAAATTAAACGCGACTCGTACACAGGCACCCTTGTGACTGACTAGTCATAACGATTAACAAACAAAACTAGAAATGTTTCAAGTGAAAAGTTTCTTACACCAGGATATGGCTTCCATTGCCAACTTTCGACAGGTTGCCAAGGATAGGTTGGTGGACCCCACATAGGTATTCCAGCTGGGCGGCCGCCCTGCTGTCCCCATACAGGATAAACTTGGCCTTGTGAGTAAGTGTGATTAGTTTGATAGGGAGGATATGCCATCACTGCTCTCTGAGTATAATAATTCCTTTGCATTGAATCTCTAGGTTGTGGCCATCGTCGTTCCTCTTCCTTTGGCAAAATATGTCTTCTGTTCATTCTGTATTTCTGCACAAGAGGTATTTCAGGATGATTGTTTTTTTTTATACAATTTTTTTTTTAGCAATACTTCCTCCGTTCCATTTGTTTCTTTACGTTTGCTTTATACACGTACATCAATGCACGTTTTCGTTTGTTCATATATTTAGTTACATATTATTAAAAAATATAAAAGTTTGATATTCATAATGCACTCGGTAAGACGTATTAAACAAGATCTCGCATGACTATCTTTTATGTTATATATTAGAAGTTATATTAAAGATTCTCCTCACTTGTGAATAGTGCCCAAAAAGCAAACGTAAAGAATCAAATGGAACGGAGGAAGTAGTAGATATGGTAGATTTTGCTGAGAAGCGTGAAACTTGATAAGACAAATCAACCTGTAGATGGCTGGCTACATTATGTCGCGTCAAACCATCCACTTTCATCAGCTCTAGAATACGAGACGGGATGGCTTGATCAACACCTAGTTGCTCCACTGCTTGAACAAACTTTTTATGCAACTCCGGCGTCCAGTCTACCTGAATTGGTCACAATACTCAAAATGACCCGACGCACCCCGACCCAAAATGCAAAAATTATCCTAACTTTCAAAGGTCTAAACATTACCTTCACCTTTTTACGGTTACTCTTTGATCTGGATGATTTCTGAGAAGTAGATTCCTTATTAAGGTTGTCAATAAAATCGCGAAGAGTAGTATCATCTCCTTTATCGTTTGGTTGGGGTGAGGAATCATCCGAACCCTTAGAACCATCACTGGGATCTTCCTCTTTGATTGCTAGCTGAGGTGGATCTACCTCCATACTGACAAATGAATTTTCACAAGTATTGTCGACAAATTTTGTGTCCGGTTCAACTTCCCCGCTCTCTTTCACAGGGGAGCAGTTGGATTGATCATTATAGTCTCCATCATCCAAGGACCTTCCTCCTTGTTTTATTTGAGGAGTTGATGGAGCAGGAAACTTATCGGCAAATGCTGACTGATCGCAGTCATTTTCGTCCATCTCTGTATCATTATTTGAGTCTTTAGATACTTCATCTTGTGTAGAATTGCTGAACTGCTGTAATTTTAAAACAGAACCAACAAAGTCTTTAACAGATTTGAGTGACTCTGAATTTTCGCTTTCACTTGCGTTGAATGCCTATCAAGATAAACAAAATTATTAATCCCTTATTTATCAACATTGACAAAAACTCGCGGTTTCCATAATGAGATACGCATCAATAAACTATCGGAAGTAAATTTATTATTTTCAGTATGTTATTTGTGGTCATTATGGTTTCTTATTTCATTATCGTTTCCATGCACATCTTTCATTAACACAGTGGGCAGGAAGGCAGACCTTATGAACTACATGCTGCCAAATATTTCTCAGTTTCTCCTCGGATAGCGGCTTTATAAGGAACTCAACTGCACCGAGCTGTTATCAATCATATAGAGATTACTATCACATAAAACGATCAAATGCGAGAAATGAGAATTTTAAAGAAGCAAGTGTCAATGACTTCGTATGATAATTTTTTATCGTCAGTCAGAAATAATACCGCTATGCATTTCATCATAGTGCTCAAGCAGTTCTCCTTGGACATCACTACAACCAGAAAATTAAAATGAACATTAAATTAGGACAAGATGTTTTTTTTATTATATAGGCGTCGAATGTATTCTTTGGCTTTGGAATATAATGTAATAACCAAAGAGGCTCATTCAACTATATGTCTATATATATGTACTATTGTACTCCTTATATTGTTTAGTGATTGACGTTGCAATTTTCTCGAGGAAATTTTCATAATAGGTTATCCCAAAACAACCTAGCCAACAGATTATAAGCAGGACACTTCTTCGGGTCACTAAGATCGTGTTTACTTTATATAGACAACAGATTATGAGTAAGCTAGATCACAAATAAGATTGAACTAAAATCAGACAGAATGCTTACTGATTGTTGGCAGCTCTTTAGCAGTTTCCAAAAGTTTATACCGCTCGTTGATATTATGTGCACTTATCTATTATAAATATAAAATGAACTGAACTTTAGTCATATACCAAGTATTTTGCGACAAGGAACTGATCAAACGGATATTATACTTATATATGTATACGATGTTTAGGCCTAAACAAAACGCGATTATGTACTTGTCACGGCTTTACAATAGAGCATGGTACCTCTACTATGGCAACATGGAAGATCTCAAATTTGCTTTCAATGGTACGTAGAGCCTCACGTTCACTAAAAACCGAAGTCACTGCACACAACAAGTTCACATTGTCATTTATTCAGATTCCGTCACAATTCACAAATCGCCGAGTACGTCACGGTCATTTTATTTGTAGTACATGATCAGTTCATTTTTAAAACAACAAAAGTTGCTAACAAACAATATTACAACAAAAAGAGAATTAAAACTAAAGAGGAATGATGAAATTAATGATGAAACAGCCCAAGTAAATGAATATTGTACACATTTATTATTCAACAGAAAAGTTTTAAGTTTTCACAATTATTGAGCACTGAAGATAGATGCTTCATCATTTATAGTATCCAGAAATGTAGCCACTTACCTTGGGAGAAACATGTTAAACAAACAGTGAACACTATCAAAATAAGTGTGCTAAATTTAAATGTAAGAATTTGTTGTAGGGTATAGTATACAACTATATACATATAGTGATATAGGTATAACTTTAAGGGGTACTATAGGACCAACTTGTTAAATATATTCGTATACAGTGAACCGAGCAATGCTACCAAACTTCTCTTTTCTAATGTATTCTCTCGCAATAATAATTTTTCTCCCTTGGGTGTCGATTAAATTAAAAGAGGCAAATTAAACGCTATTTTATTGAGTCGTAAGAAGAAAATGTCGAGGAGATACTAAAAAGGCTCGCATTATTGATTATTCTATGAGAAGTCGAGAAGAAGCACAATCAAAGTTTAATAAAATTTGCATACATTATGTTGGGTTAAAAAACAAAAAGTCCTCTACAGTACCCTTTATTTCAGTACAATATTTGCAGTTTTAATTTCGGAATTCCATTTTACAATTCTATTTTCGACAAACAACCAAGCGAATGTGCTGTTTTTGCTCTGTGCAAACTACGTGCACGACTGCGCGCCACATCCTAATAATTATATTAAACTTTCTCAAGTGTGAAGAACACAATAGAGTAAAGCGATTATCACAGAAGCGTTAAAGAACCCAACATGGTAAGACAACAACAACAACAACAACAACAACGTTACTCCAGTGCCTTAATGACTCCCACAAATTGCGAGGTAAATAGGGATTAAATGTAAGCAGTGTTACTCTTGTGTTAGCAACTAATAACGAGCTAAACAAACAAACCAAAAGAATCCAATAGATAGAATGTGCAATAATCTAACCTATATACTCCATTTCCTCAAGCTTGGATTTTATCTCAATAGAAGAATCTCTATCCTCATCAAGGAGAAGGACTCTAAGGCCTTTAGGGAAATCCTTCCACTCAAGTAGATCATTAGCAGTGCAAACCATAGCTCGTTTCGCATCGTTTACCGACCTGACCAACTCCTAATTAATCATACTTAGACCAACCTGTTCACATTATACATCATATACATTAAGTTATAATCTTAATTAATTCCTTAAAAAAAAAAAACACCTAATTAATCTTATTTCTTATAACTACAAACATTAATAAATAAATTACAAAAATAAAAAATAAACTACCTGAAATTTTGAAATTAGTATAACAACACTATGGAGGGGCAAAAAATTTACTGACATTAACAGACCATTAAAAGGCTACACATGATATGGCAGCACTCACAAGAAGAGTACAAAAAAGTTAAAAGTAAAGTGCATCAAAATAAATAAAAAAAACAGCTAGTCTCACTTGCGAGAGGTGACGGGGCGACCCGTCGCAAGCTTAAGACGAGTCAATCCATCGAATAAAAAAATTTAAGAAAATTTGTATTAGTACCACCAATCCACCATGCAAAATACAACAAGGATAAAATAAAGAGATCATTCATCCCAAAGTTTCTCAGATCATGATTGCACTTACTGCAAAAACTTTATGAAATCAAAATTATTGATGTTTTTGAGTCACCATCTATACATAATACAGTACACTATAGTGGAAATAATGTTGGGTGCATATTGTCTTTCAAAAATTCTAATTTCTGACGGAACGACCCGTCGCAAGGATGCGACTTCCGTCACAAGCAAGACTTATTGATTATCTTTACCCACTTTTAGTGGTAGTCTCTACTTAGGCACTTAGCTAATGATGATCAAAACTAAACTAATAATACCAACATAATAAAATCCCACATCAGTGTTTCAAAGAGTTCCGCCTATAACGAGATCAAGGATCATGTGTAGAATAATAAAATATGATCTAAACATTATATAATAAAAAAACTCACCCAACAAAGATTATGAGGTTATAATAATAGTACTATTTTTAGAAAAGGTAATTATCAATGGTTGGCTTCATACCTTAATAAGATCTCCAAAATAGGTAAAATAGTGTTGAACATAAAATGAACAGTAATACAGTACAGTAAAAAGTCTAAAAAAAACTGAATAATATAAAGAAAATGAAAGAAAGAAAGAAGAATGCATGCAAGTTTTATGATATGTTTAAGCAAACTGAATGAAGAATATAACTTGCACAGTGCAACAATCTAATTATAAGAACATTCAGAAAGAAAGTTATTCTATAAGGGCAACAAAAAAAGTGTAGGACTTTTTACCATAAAAATAATATGAGGTAAAAAAAGCAGCTTTCATTTGAGCATAAAATCTGTCTTTAAATTAATGAAATGATTCAAAGAATAGTATGTAAGTAGTATAGATAAGATAAGATGTAAGAGAATTTGAATAATTATTATTATTTTATTTTTTTGAGCTTACTCTATCTTCCTTAATACTTAGACATAGACTTGAGACTTTTCTGCTTGGTATTAAAGACCCTTTAAGGAAAGAATAGAGAGAGCGCCAAGGACACGCAAATTTGAGGGTGTTTCTTACTTTTTTGGACACCCACAGACTTAAGGAGGAAGGGTAATGGACTTATAATGTAGGTAACTCTTGGAGGGTTATAAGTTAACCGAGTTGGGTATGGGATGAGTTACTTTGTTTGGGGGTAAATTCTCGTTTGAACTATTCGGGTTAGATTGGGTCAGATTATTTCAGATTTGAATTGGTTTGGTCGACTATTAAGCTATCTAGAGAACATGGTCATTGTGCATTAATATACATTTGGGTCGGGTTGTATTGAAATCGGGTCAAGCTCGAGATCTCATTTCGGGTGGGAGGTTAAGTAGGGATCAGGTTAAGGTCAATTTTATTAGGTCTAGTTAAAAAAAAACATGTATTTGTGTTTGATTATATTGATGATCATTATTAATATACATGTTTTATGCTTCCCTTAAACACATATAGCTCAATTTACCGTATTTCCTTGCTTATTTCTATGCTATTTTAGCTAGAATATCGATTCTGTCGCTTCTATTATGTTTTAATGCAGATTGGATGCATTTGAAGCTTTTTGAGTTGATATGGAGCATGGCGGAGTTGGATCGTAGAAGGTTAGACACGGAAATCGAGAACGAAAGAGAATAAATGAAGAAAATCGAAGAAACGAGCGAAAAGAAGGGATGCTCGACCGAGCATAGTGCCTTGCTCGATCAAGTCGGGCTAAAGGGTTGCTCGATCTAGCAACATACCTTTGCTCGATCGAGCAACCTAGTTTTTCGACGGCTTTTTCATATTTTCCTAAACTTTAACCTAATTAATTAGATTTTTGTATTATAAAAGGAAAGCTCGTCTTTCATAATTAGCTATGCTTTTTCATAACTTTTTTATGTTTCTTAGGCTTTAATATTAGAAAACCTAATTTAGCTTTCTTTGCCTCTGGAATTTATTCATCAAAGACGTTGTCTTTAGTTCAACTTGTAATCGGTATTCTTCAATCTTTCTTCGTTATTTAATTTAATTACCTTCTAGTTCTTAATTATTCTTTGCTCATCCTTTCATTATTGTTAAGCATGTTTACTTTAATTATTATTGTTGTTATTTATATTATTATGAGTAGCTAAATTCCTTTCTAGGGTTGAAAGGGGATCTAGGATTGTTAGAAGGGGTAGATTAATTAATTGAATTGCAATTGCATGGTTATCGTTTGATTATCGTTTTAATTCTAGCTGTTTGATTATTGGCCAGGATTAATTAACTAGTCTCGCGAATTAGGATTGACACTGACCGAGTTAAGATTAAGATAGGATACGATAATTGAATAGAACTCGTTTAATGATAGCGATCGCATGTTAAATTGTAGATCTAAAGGGCATAATTGAATCGACCGATCTTGTGACCTTAGATAACTTTATTGCATGATAGTTGACTTCATCCTTACCCGGCCCCTGAACAATAACAATCCTAGTGAACCTGAGACCCTAGACTTTTAATCTTATTGTTTTCAATTTTTTATTATTAGTTGTTATTGCTTATTATTAGTTGTTATTGTTTGCTATTAGTTATTATTATTGATTGCTTTTAGTTTAGAACTCAAAATCAAAACCCCAAATTGTTACTTTAGAGACAAACCTAGTTTAACAGATTAGAATACTACCGCCTCCCTGTGGATTCGATACCTTACTTACCGCTGACTATTAGTTAGTAGTGATTTAGGTTTACTTTGATTAAGGAGACGCGACTTTAACCTTATCATATATAGAGAGAGTTATATTACTCCTAGCCAATTATTGAATATAAATTGATTTATAGCTTCTAGATTTTAAATCATAGTGGAGTTTATTGGTTAAAATTTGGGTGAACTTCCCAATAGTCGTATACTCGTATGTTTGAGTTACTCTAAGAGCATTTTGTTCGAGTTATTTACAACCTGAGAGTCTCACTCTATGTCTTTTAATTTTGAAGCATGTCGCTCTAGTGGTAATGGAAGTGAACACGCAAGACGGGCTGACATGCCCTAGAATTGCGTGGGTCGTGCATGTGCCGAAGTATGAGAAAGAAGATCGTGCTTGCACGACACGTTTCGGCACGACGAAAATACAATTAAATGAAGTTGAAGTGGTGGTTTTACTTTGGCATGCCTAAGTAAGGCACGACCGCACGACACGTGCTATGACTTATGAGTCGTTGGTCGTACGTGTCAGACGTAATTTTCATTTTATCTTCGTAACACGAAGCCGCCGACTTTTGAAGGTCAATTGCGATAACTAATCTGTGACACATGTGAGGCAATTTTGCTTTCAATGGGATTGTTTCATCCGCCGCAATTATCCCCCTGTATCTTAGTAGCGTTCCTGAGCCCGGGTTATGCCGTTTTCTCCTCTAGGCACGGTGGCTCGATACAAGGCACGACCCGACATGCCCACTTTCATCTATATATACATTATGGTAAAAAAAAAAAAAAGGTAGTCGGCCCGGTATGCATGCTTTTCATGCTATCATGTATGTAAGAAAATTTATCTGCAAACATCAGGTTAAAAATATTAGGGATTTCAATTTACAAGTTCCCTTCATCATAAAACAAAATTATTTAGTAATTGGCTTTTATACATACTCTGTGTTTGTGATAGAGCCCCTTGCCGTGGAGCAATATTTTTTGTTTAAATGAACTACAAGGACACCAGAATTACAAATTCTCATTTTCGAGAGTCTTAACTTAAGTCGAGAACAATGTCACAATAATAAACTGGTGATAATTTTTTGTTAGTAAATGTTCACATCCGTATTAACTTAAGACGTATATAACCAATCTTAATGGAACATTGCTGCAATAGAACATTGAGAGGAGAAAGAGTTCCGATTATGTGACTATTCTTTTTTTATTTGGATGTAATGGGAGCCATACGGAAGATATTAAGGGGAGATATATAGTACTCCCTCCTATACAATCCAATGTACCCGTGGGTCCGGGCATAAGTTTTAAGAAAAATGTGTCACAAATGGTAAAAGGTTAGAAATTGCCCTTAATTTTAATGTTGAAAAGTAGTATATTTGATGGCATTATATGTAATTAAATGAGTGTTGTGAGGATAAAATGGTCTAAATGTTACCCAAAAAGGAAATGAGTACATTGGATTGGATTGTACAAAAATGGAAAGTGGGTACATTGGATTGTATAGGAGGGAGTATTAGACAAGGTTCGAATCCAAATCGTAAGCACCACCACATTTAAGACGGGTATTATACGTCTTAAACTGGTTAAGCCAGCTCAAATATATACCAAACCATCCGACTTGTTTGCCTAGGAAAAATACCAAAAGTATTGGCTTTATTATCACCATTTAGTATTTGACTTGTTTTGAACTTAAGACGAGTAGTGTATGTTTTAAGCAAGACTTACTAATAATATGTTGTAGATCCGCCATAGTGCAATGTATCAGGGGAGTTTTCATTGAGGGCTTGCTTGGGATGGGAGTAATTATTAAGGGAGTAATGGGAACTAAAACAAGAAGAAATTAGAGGAGGTTGGTGCTTTGTGGTGGTTGTGGAGGGGGAAAAAGAGGAGGTGAGTAGGATGACAGTGGGTCCAAGACCCGACCCAAACCCGTCGGGTCGGACCCTTATGGGTCGGGTTTGGGTCTTAATTTTTCAGACCCGTCGGGTATGGGTTTCATAAAAATAAATCGGGTTTGGGTTTGGGTCTTAGTTGTGAGACCCATACCCAACCCGTAGACCCGCAAAATACTTGTGAAAACTATTATTATGTAAGTCAGTGAGGGAGTCCTGAAAATGAAAAGAAAAGTGGCATTGATTTCATGCCCCAAGTCGGAAGATTTTACCAGAATGCCAATTGAAATAGGCCCTTGTATTTTAGTTGATGTATGAAACATATGACACTACAATAGTAAACAGGAGAAGTGGAGAACAATACAAGCTAGCTAAAATACTAGACCTGTGGGTAGACCCGGACCCAAGCCTTACCCATCGGGTATGGGTATGGGTCTAACAATTTCATACCCATGCGGATATGGGTCGGATCTGGGTCCAAGGGTGCGGATGCAGGTATGGGTATGGGTCTTGCCAGACCCGACCCATACCCAACCCGTTGCCATCCCTAGAGGTGAGGGAGGAATTATTACCTCCATATGGAGGTAATGCATTACTTGAGGGGGGAGGTAGGTAACTTTTACTCCCTTAATGCATTACTATATATCCCCATTTCTATCCATTTCCATCTCCAACCCCTTCACTTCCCTTCATTTTTTAGTTCATTTAAGCTCTATTACTCCCGTAATAATTACCCCCATCCCAAGCAAGCCCTGAGGGTTTATGGGTTCCATTGAACTCCCACTGAAAAAAAAAAAAAAAAAAGATAAAAGTAATATGGTATAATAAAATTGAAATAAATTGGTAGTAGCGCAATGGTACATGCATGTTGTTTTACCTTAGTGGTGTTGGGTTCAAACTGACCATTTACATTTTTTATTAGATATATATATAGAAATAATAACATTTAACTATTTTAAGAGTTAAATATATATATATTGAATCATCGAACCCCATTGATGAAGATCTAGAAACGCCACTGCAATGTACTCGATAATTCCCATCATTTTCGGATTAGTAGTGATATAGGCGAAATTCTTGTGCTGTTGCCATCAATAATCTACCAAATTGAATAACAAAATTACGATCAAGAGCTACTTTATACGTCGTCTTTATTTTAATACGGAGTAGTAAATAGTACATATATAGTATTCATATAAATTTATGAATTCATTACATTCATAGAACTTAAAAAAGAAAAAACATACAGTACGAAATATTTTCCTGGGTTCGCTAATCTGTGGGAATAAAGATCCTTATTAATTGTTACATAGTACGGAGAATACAAATTACTCCAAAATGTGATGATAATTATTGGACTTGATTGTGGACCGACACTATCAACGGCTAATATGAGTAGATCAATTAGTTGGTCCTTTAGTTAAGATAATTAATATCGTCTCAATCAAGTTTAAAACAAGTTAAGTATTACTCGCACGAATTCATCAAGTTTTTTACAAGTATTTTGGGTGCGGATTTTTAGAATCTCATTTGTAAGTGACTTTTAAAGATATTTGGTGTTGTTTTAATCATATATATAGACCCAAGAAAGAAAGCGAAACCATGAACGTTGTGATTCTTAGGGCTTACTTCCCAGTAAGTGGATTGTACCTCTGATGTACTACCACATATAATATAGTTTTTGAGCTTTATAATAAAGATTTTGAGTATAGTATAGTTTTACTATAAAGTTTTTGAGTTTTTATTAATTTGAACATTAAGCTCAAAAAAATTACAATAAAACTCAAAAAACATCATATATAAAATATAAAATTTAATTTATAAACTTTAAAAAGCTCGAAAAAAATGCACAAAAACTCAAAATCATACTACTGTGAGGTAGTACCTCCGATGTATAATCCTTTTTCTCCTTACTTCCTCCCTTCAACTCCACTCTACCACTTTCATTTTTGCACAATATTCATGAGTCGGCATCTAATTGCAATTTTCTCTTAATATATAAGTGAAAATATATTCATGTGTGATCTTGTTTGATTCGTCTTTACGAGTACATTATTAATATCCAACTTTTATAATTTTTGCAAACACGTAGCTAACGATATTTACCGCGTAAAACAAGTCTTGGCAAACGTGAAAAAATAATTTGGTAGAGTGGAGTTGAATGGAGTAAGTATTAATTTACACAAATTCTCATTTGTGACGGACACTTTTCGTCACAAGCTTGTGACGGAGCAAATGTGACCATTTTTATGGAAAATGTAATCATTATATGTCTGGTAACATTTTATGGATGATTACTTTTTATCATAAAATGGTAACATTTAGTCCGTCACAAGCTTGTAACCGTCACAAGAGAGACCAACTGATTTATTTATTATGACCCTCCATAATTTCGTTACTTTCATTTTCATCCACATAATAATCCAATGAATGTGGAACATCTTGTAAAAATGGAGGAAGTAGTTCATAAACTTCCTCCATCTTTTATTCAAAATATTCACTTTGTATCCTTAAGGTTTGTCACTTTGCACGAAATACTCGTGTTTTCGAACCGATAAACATTAAGTAACCATAACTCGAATTTACAAGTTTAGAAAATGACTACTCTTTTTTTCAAACTGTTCGTCTTTTCGAGAACTATTCTTTGAAAAACGAAAAATGTCGAGTTTGGAACTTGTGAGTAAGAGATATGATCACTCGAAGTTTTATCAATAAAAAATAATTTGACATACAAGAACTTCGAGCTACGGGTTTCGAATGCAACAAGTATTTCAAAATCGTAGTTCTCGAAAAGATGTGTAATTTGAAAGAAAAAAAATTGACGTATTCTGAACTCGTAAATAAGATTTATGGCAACTAAATGGTTTTGGTTCGAAAAAGAATATGGATTTCATACAAAGTGACAAACTTCAAGAATGCGATCTGAATTTTCGTTTTTTATTTATCTTCTCATTTTCCTTTTGTGACCACTTCTGATTTGTCATTTTTTCATCCTTTAGCACTTTTTCATACCATTTTTTTTTACCACATTACCCTTAAATATGATGGAGGATGAGGCTTGAAAGAGTAAAAGAGTTTCACAAATTCTCATTTGTGACGGACACTATCCGTCGCAAGCTTAAGACGGATACCATATTCTCTCACAAAATACCCATCAAAGGTGAGTGGAGAAGCACATGGGGGGTGCCCACCTTGTCCCCTCTACCCATTTCCTCTCACAAAATACCCGTCGCAAGATCCGATCCGTCGCAAGCAAGACTTACTGAAAGAGTTTAATGACCAAATTCTTAAACAACGTGCAAAAGTAAAAGGGAAGATTAATCAAAAAAATGAAGGAAGTACATAGTGAAAAATGAGTTAGCGCCACCCGGTGGTACCGAATTTGAGTACCACCGATGGCATTTTGGTAATTTTATCGTTAATTTCCTCTCTTTTCTCCTATTTCTAAATTTCAAATTAATTCACATTAAAAGGGTATAGTTGGAAGTTTAAAATGAATTTGACTTTGTAACAATAGCTTCATAACAAATCGTGGGATGTACAAGATTCTTTTATAAGAACCTTAATGATATTATTTTAATACTTTAAGTATGTGATTGTTTCATAATCATGCTTTGAGAAGCAAATAAGAACAAACCAAGAAAGTTGGGTCTTTGAATAAGCAAACTTACGCAAACATTAAAACATGAACTATTTTTCAGGTTGATCTGTCGATTTCCAGTATTTCTAATGTACTAAACTACTAATCAATTTCCACTTTTTCTTCTAATTTTCAATCCTCCTCTACCTTTTATAGTCGATTCACATGTCTGGATTTTTCATGTTTCAATTGATATTAGTTACGCAATTTTGGGGAATTATTAAATATATAAGATAATAAATTACATTTATAACCTTTATCATTTGACGCAAAACTGAAAATTATTATCTTCTTTTCATTTTTTTTCATTTTTTTAAATAGGGTGGTACTGAGTTTTGGCGTCACCGGGTGGCGCCCTATCACTTCCCTTTTGCTTTTTGTCCTATTTATCTATTTAATTTGTTTCATACGGAGTACTTAATTAAGACCAAGTACCAGTGGCGGAGCCAGAATTTCAATTTAGGGGGGCGAAAAATTTTAAGGGGGATGAACGCCTAATAACATAAGGTACCCTCAAATTTTTTTCTAAAAGTTTAACTATAATTTTTGAAAATCTCAACCGTCAAGGGGGGCGAGCGCCCCTACTAGCCCCCCTAGCTCCACCACTGAGATCAACCATTCCCTATGCCACGTATTTTCCGTATTTTTTGGCAAAAAAATGACTATTTTTTTGGTAAATAATGAATACTTTATGAATTTATGGTAAATAGCGATCATTTTGAGAAATCGTCATTTTTTTTTGCAGCCGTAAAAAGACGCAACTAGATAGTGTTTTGGCTTCTAAAGCCATAGTTACATCCCAGTTTATTTAACATAAACATAATACGTAAAAACTATAGAAGCTGATACATCAAAATGACTGGAGGTATGACGGGTAACAAAAGCATGCTGGAGAAGCAAGGTAGATTGGTGACAGTAAACTTCATCAACGTCTTCGGTAATGCTATCAACTCCAAGAAGCCAATGAGACGAATTAGGTGCACTTACGCCACTAAGGTGTAGAAAGAAAAGGTGGATTGCGAGCCCAACAAGCTTGCCTCCGATGGAGAAGATTCTCATACACCTAGTTGATCGATCTCCACAGTCCATAGACCAGCAACTCTGGGAGTCGAGCAATTTGATGACGCTGAATAAAGAGCTCCGCTTATCCAAACACCCAACAAAGAAGGTCATCGAAGAATCCGATGAACATCCAGCACGAACCACGCACATAGTCATTTTCATCAACAAATACCAACTAAAAGCACTAGTCATGGCACTAGACAACCTACGGGAAAGCCTCTTGAAAGAGACGATTATTTTTATTAAGAAAAGCATTAAAAAGGAACTACGAATAAGCGACATTGCTAGTGAGGACCACCGCATCCAAAACCACCAACACTTCTACCAAACCCCTACTCAACCCGACCAAGACACTTCGTCACTTCGCGTACAACATATTCCACCATTCCAGACAACACTCCAACTAAAGAAGCAGACGGACTCAACCGCCACGAGAAGACCACTCTTACAACCGAACATACATCAAACCCGAAACCAAAGCCAAACATAAACCCAAAGAACCAGTATCAGCCGAACCTTTGCATGCAACAAGACCAACCATTTGACCAGAAAAAACAAAGACAACCCAAGACGGACACAAGTAATAGGACCGACAGGTGGGGAGGGGGCGAGGGGAGGGGGGAGAACCTAATCGACCTGGACCCATAACCGTAAAGGGAACACGATGACCCGACAACAAATGGGCTATACCCATTAACAGACCCGACAAGGCCAAAAGAAGGTCTCTAAACCGGTGTGGGGGAAGGGGCGAGGGGAGGGGGAACACACCTTTAATTACATACAAATCCGGCGAAAATACTGAGGATCGGACGAGAAGAAGGCTGAGGACCACCAAAAACAAACCACCAACAACACCGGCAGTCTGTGAAATGATCGAGCGCCGTCGATCGAGCCTTGGAAGTGGAGTGGGTCATAATGGAAGGTAAGAGGGAGTAAGAGAAGTAACGATTCGCCGGAGATAGGCCAAGGAGTGGGCCCATCTCCGGCGAAGAGGTAGGGGAGGAAGGGAAGGAAGTGTGAGGCGGCAAGAGGCGGCGGATCAAGGGTTACTTTTTTATTAGTCATAAAAATCACTATTTCTTCAAAATGGATCATTATTTATAAAATAGTAGTCACTTTTTTTCTTGTCGCCCGTATAACCCGTCAGGCCGTCATACGACAGAATTTGCGACTTAAGACAGATATGTCCATATATAAAATAAAAAAATGAGTAGATAAAAATGACATAAATAAACTTTACGTATGCTTGTGAAAAGTGCGTCACACTTGTGATGAACTCCACTTGCCCTTGCCTCGCTATCACACGTGAGGTTACTAAATTATTACTCATTATTTAATTATAGTAGCTAATTAAAATATGAATGGCTAATCATAGTTGTCCTAGACTAAAAGTGCCCCATATTTAACACAAATTCTTATTTAAGACGGAGGTATCCGTCTTAAGCTTAAGACGGATACCATATTCTCTCACAAAATACCCATCAAGGGTGAGTGGAGAGCACATGGGGGGTGCCCATCTTGTCCCCTCTACCCATTTCCTCTCACAAAATACCCGTTGCAAGATCCGACCCGTCTTAAGCAAGATCTACTGCATATTTAATTATTTTTATCATACGTGTTTCCATGTTGACCTCTAGGGTTTATGTGGTGATTAGGAATGATTAGTAATTATGAGTATGATGGTCTACTAATCACTAATCACTAATCACTAATCATTTTCGGTCATTAGTGATTATGTTACTCAGTTATTTTGATTTACTATATTTCTTATATAAATTGTTTGAATTGATTTACTATTTTGTCCTATTTAGCAATTTGACTCCGACCATAACTTAACTATTATGTGTAATCACTCCCCTTAACTTTCACTCGTAACAAATTAGCCTCATAACTTTCAAAATATGTACAATTAAGCACTTTTTAACCATTTTTTTTACTAATATTTATTATGTTTTAAGTATAAAAATAATTTTAAATATGCCTATTAAAAATTAGAAGACAACTTATTAAAAAAGTGAATCAAATTTAATTTAAATAAAAATTTGAATTTCTCATCGTAACTTTATTACAAATCTCATAGTGTGAATATATTATAACCATAATATATAAATTAAATATTAGAAAAAAAGTATTAGAAAATGTTTTGTTTAATAATTAGGAATATAGGAATATTATGCTTTATATTTCTAATTAATAATTTTGACTTTTAATAGTAATAAAATATTTTTGAGTAAATTTCATTCTTGAAAATAAGAAAGGTGGTTAATTACACATTAAGAGAAACTTATAGGGTCAATTTGCTACATTTATAAGTTAAGGGGTTAAATTTCACATTGTATCAACCTTATGGTGGTAATTTGCTATATTTCCCCTTTCGAAGGTAAGTATTCTCTTAAAATCAAATGTAAATATTTTGCGTCATATATTTAAATGTAAATGATCCTCTTAATTTACTATAATTTTGAATGTAAGCCACTCTCGTTAACATTCTGCGCCACATTTCTAAATGTAAGTCATTCTCTCATATAGAGTATATCAATTACTAATTAAAACCCTCTCACACGAATAAAAAGTAGTATAAATAACAGAGGGTGTATCGTCAACGAATATTTAGGATATATACTACAATAATAATATAAAACTCTCATGCATCAAATATATTCTAAATATTTGAAAAAAAAAGCCTATAGCAGTGGTATTCTACCAAGTATTTCGTGTTTAAATATTTAGGTTAAATTTCGTTAAACCTCATCTAAAGGAAAACAAAAAACATTATATTGTTTAAATTAAAAATGCCGAATGAATTAGTTAGATCTTTGATTTAAGATCTAATAGTTGAGATGCCGGGATAAATATCTTGGTCCATTTAACCCCAAGAAATAATATATTAATAACGAGAAATTGATATTTTCGCAGTACGTTTTTTACTCAACTTAATACGTTTTTCCAATTTTACCCCTCTCATTATTTATTCTCTCTTTATTTTCCCCTGTGTACTGCATCATAACAAACAAGAAAAGAAAAAGAAATTAAGAAGATTGGTGTAGTGCATTCACGCTTACCATGGACAATCACCACAAATCCTAGAAATGGAAATCACCAACAATTATTCATTTGCAATTGTAAAACCCTACAAGCTAAGGTTTCTGAGTTCTATAAAAATGGTGGAAAACAAAATTTGTAATGCCTTCAATTGCCCATCTAGTCAGCCACCCTCCCTCGCTCTCGCTGCCACCCGCCCTTTACCGTCGCTGACCACCGCCAGGGAAACCAGTCGTCCTCTACCCACGCCACCAATCCGCTACCACATAAACAATCAATCTCCCAAATCAATAATATATGACTAACCACAAACCCTAAACTAAACCTAACAAATAACAACAGTTTGATTCATAATTATACAACTAACAAGCTGAATACATGTTTGATGTTCAAATTATCATTTATAATTGAAAAAAAAATGATTAGTGTAAGATGTATTATTATTACTAATTGAGAGAATTAAGTTTGGAGAGTTTTTGAATAATTGAAGGGAAGGGTAGCAAATGGAAAATCTTGCACAAAAAGTACTAAAATGAGTAAAAAATGTAATGCTGATAGGCTATATCGCACACCTATGCAAAAATAAATTTCCCTAGACACAAATAAATGTAGTACGAGGGGTCGAACACAAGGAGATGGGAATTTCGTTATGAAATGCTATGAATGGACTACTATCAAAGTCGGTTTAATGGGTTGGTTTGGTTTGATGTTTAGCTAACTAAGATGTAAATTCAATAATATTAAAAGAGTCTAGGGGAGTCGGGGCACTCATGCAAATACGTAAATGCTCATGTTAAACATAGGAATTCTTAATATTGTTTAATTGTTTAGGCTAAAGACACCCATCTCTCGATATTAGTGTCAATCTTAGGTCGAGTCCTAGAGAACTTTCGTTATGACTAGAGTCGTCATACTACACATGCTTAGTCTAATCCGATTCCGTGCCTCTCGACTTATAGAATGAATTAACACATTTAATCAATGCAATTGGCCAAATAACAAAGATTAACAAAACAATACAAGCATGTGATAGAAACAATTTATCAGTATTAGTTCATCCTTATTTTAACATTTACAACTTACTAATTATGCATGGCTTCCTTAATCACTAGACAAATGAAACTACTCACTCATATTTATAATTAGACTAATACTATTTGATATAATAAGCATGATGAATATGAAATTATAAAGGAAATCAACTTGTTAATAGAATGTACTACACTAAGTGAATGACAAACTAACAATTCTAATGTAGAAAACAATGAAACTATGATTAACTAATGCTACGATTAACTAAATGATTCGTAAGGTAAATGATGGAAATGAATACTAACGTAAAACGAGAATCAGGATTACCGCAATAGAGAAATATAACTCGGAAATGAAGAACGAATAACCCAAATGCTTAAATAGAAAGATTGAATTACAATTTTGAAATGTAACTAAGTGTTTGACAAAGTGATAACTAAATGTTTAACTAATTATGAAACTAAGAAAAACTTGTGTGCTAAAGCTATGAAAGATATTTGAAATATGAGTAAAAGATATGATAAAATATATATGAAAAGATATCCCTAAGTGTCGAAGTCCCTCTCCTTTATATAGGGAGAGGGGACTTGAAACGGTTGAGTCACAGAAGCCGAACCCCGATCGGGGTTCCCAGGCCCTGATCGGGACCTCTTTGATCCGGGCACATTGTCTTAATTTCTCCATTTAATGTTTAAGGAATCCTAAGCTATGCCTTTAAACACCTTAATTCTCCGGTTAATTGCATAGTTTATGGTTTCTTTGAGCATCTAAAGGAGTATCCTATGCTTGAGTTGTGGACTCCTTTCTTTGGGCTTCATTTTTGGTTTTCTTTCATTTTCATTTCAATCCATTTGACAAATCTTCATGCTTGGCTTGTCTTTTTGCTTTTATGGTCCATATTAGCTTGTTGGACTTTCGGTGCTTGCCAATTGTATAAGGAAAAAGCCTCTAAATGCTTAGATTCCTACAAAATATAGTAAAAACGAGCAATGCACCTCGAACACGTAATTAGCTCATAAAAATACTAAACAAAGTGTAGTAATCATGTAAAATCGAGCTAAATTAGGGAGTAAAATCATATAAAAACAAGACATTTCAAATGCAAAAATAAACTACGAATTATAATTATATGCTCTTAAGGACGTCTTAAAACAAATACTCCGTATAGGCTAGTGCACCACCCAAAAATGATGACCCAGGTGTGAACCTAAGCGTTTTATACTATGAGGTTTGTAAGGAATTTTATCAATAAAGCTTACAGATTCAGTCATTAAAACCGGAGGCTCGGTTCCCAGGCCCATCACCCATGGATGCCCTTGGCCTTAGACTCCCGTGTATACTCGCTACTTAATTAGTACTTGTACTATATCTTAATTTTAGGGAAGACATAATGCCACTCCGAAATTACTAATATCACTCGTTTTGTGAGACGGTAAATAGTAACATTTCCTTAAACTTACCTTGTATTATTGTGACATTAACAAAAAGATAGTGACATTATCATTTCCCGAATTTTCAATGATGAAGCTAGATGAGCATTTTCAAAATAATGAACTACTTGTATACGATTAATTTAATTCAATAATATGACTTTAGACAAAACCCATCAAAAGTCCATACAATGATTCAACACCACATTATGCTGATGTTGGTGTTGGTGCTTGTGACTTGTGAATGTTGTGATTGCTAAAATCAAAATTGCCGTCGCGTAGTTATCCTTTTGCAATGGTACTTGTCTTGTCTCGTGAAATGAAATGATGATTAGATCAACAACAGTCAACAAATTATTTCCTTCAACAAATAAAACAAATTATAGGAATATTAAGTATTAAGACGTTCATTATCGGCTTACGTTTAGGGATGACAATGGATCGGGTTGGATCGGTTTTTGCAAAATCCATATCCAATCCACAATTTTATTGGATCACCAATCCATATCCAAACCCGATCCATATCCTTAAACTGATTATCCATATCCAATCCACCAATTTTTTATATTATCCATATCCATACCCGATCCAAAACCCGACCCAAAACCCGATCCATACCCATTACAAACGCGACCCATACCCATTTGAAAAACCTGAATCGATCCAATTGTAATACTTTTTTTTTCGTATATACATATATGATATATCCTTCACGCAATTTTCTCATTTAATTTTTCTACACTTGTGCAAAAAAATAGTCATTAAGTAAACATAATTTTTTAGAACAACAATGCAGAATAGATGTAAAGTACCTATTAATTAAAATCCAAGTATAATAATAATATAATCATGACAAAATAAAACAGCTAAATGTCTTAAACAAACAACAATCTTATAAGTGCACTTTCAACAAACTGTCTGATAAGTGGAAGAACAATAGTCTAGCTAATAAAAATATAGTCATATCATCGATAAAACAATACAAAATAAAAAGATAAGGGCTTTTGAACTCCAAGCTTCGAAATGCATCCTTTATTGTGGAACACAGTATAAGACCGATAAACCTATAAAAAAAAGTTTTAGTGTTTAGTTTTACATAATAATATTATATATAACATTAGATCAATTTAAGAAAATATACTTACCGAAGTCATTATATTCTTATTAATTCTTTTCTATCTCTACATCCTCATCAATAGAAATAGATGCATATTGGAGATAATCACTTGAAGTTTCTGTAATAAAATATGATATTAGGGATACGTCAATATAAAGATATAATTAGAGAAATAATTAAATTACTAACCTTTAAATTGGGGAAGCCTCCAGCTTTGTAGGCACATCAACGCTTCCACAGTGTCCGGAAGAAGTCTACTGCGATGTGGTCCAACAACTCTACCACCACCACTAAACGCACTCTCTGAGGCAACCGTGGAAATGGGGATTGCAAGAAGATCTCGAGCTACCTTAGAAAGAATAGGGTACTTACAAGATTCAGCTTTCCACCACGCTAAAATGTTAAACTTCCCATCACCTGTAACAATCCTTTCTTCTGTTAAGTATGTTTCTACCTCACATTTACGATCTTGATTTTGTGAGTTCGTCAAAACATGTTTTTCCCATAAGCCCTCAACATCATCTAAGTCAATCATCGGCCTCTTACCATTTGTGTTCATAGAGGATGCAGTATCAGCGCTCATGTACTCATCACTATCCAAATCATTAGTTCTGGACATATATTCTTCAACTAATTCAAGCAATAAGCGCTTTACCCTTTCACATTCATCCTCATTATTACCACCGTAAAGGTGACCGAAATAAAAAGAGACACACTCTAACGTTCTGAACTTTCTCGATTGCATTGCCAATAGTATCCATTCCGTCACTCACAACCAAGTTCAAAATATGTGCGCAACATCTCACATGTAAATGAGTGCCTTTTAAAATAAGCTTATTAGGCTCAAGTTTTTCAGGTAGCACATTTATAATAGCATCATTAGTTGAACAATTATCGACTGTAATAGTTGATACTTTCTCATCCAGGTCGAAACTTTTCAAACTTGATACAATAGCCTTACTAATTGTCTCAGCATTATGAGGACATGGGACATACATGAACCTACCAATAATAACAAAAATACGACTTAATTCTAATAAAACACTTATTCAAACTTAAAATTAGACCGATAAATAAAATTAAAAGAAAGATTACCTTATAAGTCGGTTTTGCAAGACCCATTCATCATCCACAAAGTGGGCTGTAACAGCCATGTAACCTTTCTTTTGGTTGCTACACGTCCACATATCGGTGGTGATGGCAACACGAGACTCATTTGTTGTCAATGCTCTCACCAAACAAGATCTTTCCTCCTTATATGCTTTTAGAATATCAGCTTTCACAGTATTTCTTGTTATTACCTTGAATTCGGGGTTCAAACTCGTTGAATATCTCTTAAACCCAATGTGATCAACCACGGCAAGAGGATACTCGTGCAACACAATCATATTAGACAATTCATTTCTAGAGACCTGTGAATTAAACTTAAATTTTCCCATGGTCATAGTAGAAGTCCCTTCTTTGCAAGTACCTGCCTTTAGAAGTAGTTGCTTCACATCTACTTTATTTTTTATTTTGAAACATCTTTTTAAATGTGAACTTAGATGTGAAGTACCACTCATTCCTTTAGCAGTCAATTTACTATCACACGCCTTACAAACTGCCTTCTTTTCTCCATTAATCGTAACCTTCTCAAAATAGTTCCACACAATCGATCGTAACTTTCTCCCATCCTCACCACGAGGCAGTTGCTCATCTTCTACAATTTTTTCATTAACGTTCTCTGGTGCTCTATCAACACCATTATTCGCCCTTGCAATAAATATTTGTTACCGAATAAGAAACACGTTAGTCAAGGTATTGAACATATATATTAATCAAAGGGACAAGAAGTTAATTACTAAATAGTTATGTCTGATGAGAGCTTAGTGTAGTAAAAATCAAAACAGCAGGAGTGTACTATAGTGGGATTCGAACCCTTGTCATGCTGGCCGAAAGACACAATCACACAAGTTACAAATTTTACCACTGAAACACGACTTCATGCAATTATTCATCTTCCCGCCTAATTCATCTTCATCTTCCCGCCCTTTGTCATTCTAATTGGACCGACCTATCTTTCCTCTGCAATTATTTTTTGTCTGGTAGTAATTCTTATTGTTGGTTTTTAGTGGAGAATGCTAAACTACTAAATTTGTGTTGAGACGGTCAAACAAATTCACAAATCACATGGGTTTAAACTAACTATTGTCAACGGCTTACAATTTCAACTAGTACTAAATTTGCAAATAAAACAGAAATAAGGAAAAAAGAATTGTGAAAGACGTGAACATGACTTACATGATAAGAATAGCCAATACAGTACTGAGTAGACAATGAATTTGACGGCTTCAAATTTCTTCCAATCTCAATATAAAAGTAGGGTTTTATCTCAAGTGAACTGCTAGTCTGCTATGGTAGATTTAAGATTTTAGAGCTTTTTTTTTTTACATAAAATATGTTTTTTTATTTATCAATGCCCCTAAATGATTTATTAATTGCCTAATAGGTTTTCGGAAATTATTCTAAAAAAAATAATTTACTTCTAGATTTTTAGGTAGGTTTAATTTTTAATGGGATTTTTTTTAGTAAATTATATATTTATTAATATTAATTAAAAATTTCATAATGAAGGCTAACTAATAAAAAAGCTAAAGAAAAAATATAATATTTTAATATTATTAAGTAGAATAAAAATTTCGAGAAGTATAAATGTAAAAGTTTATGCATCGAGAAGTATAAACTTTGAACGATAAAAGTAACATATTATTACTTTGACTACTCGCTCGGTTAATACTATTACTTTGAATATATACTCACTCGATTACTATTATTACTTTGATACAAATATAACAGTTATCAACCAAATTATCAGATACAACATTCACTTCTCCCGCTGTTAATATTATAAATTTCATTGCATCTCATGTTAATACTATTATTTCACTACTCTCGTGGCTACTATTATTACTAAAATACCTCTGAACGATAAAAATAATATATTTAGTTTTATTACTAAAATATCATTCATAAAATTATAATTTGTGTAAAAACTTCTATATATAATGGAAGGAAAACGCGATCAAAGCGTTGTCTCAAATACCACAAAAAACAAATGGGTACAATGATTGAATTTGAGGGAGTATTATAATTAATTAAAAACATCTAATTAATTAAAAGTATGAACATATTTCTTTTCCAATTCAATAAATCTAATGAAAGACTGTCTCACAAGTCACAACGACTAAGATAGTGTAATCGTTTAAGATGCCACAATATAGTATCATGTTATATGTATTTTAGTCATTAACAATTTTGTGAGATTGTCTTACTTTGAGAATTTTTATCAGTAAGTGGATTGTATCTCTGATGTACTACCACATATAATGTAGTTTTTGAGTTTTACAATAAAGTTTTTGAGTATAGTATTAAAAATTATGAGATATACTATAAAGTTTTTGAGTTTATTAATTTGAACATCAAACTCAAAAAAATTATGATAAAACTAAAAAAACATCATATATAAGATGTAAAATGTAATTTATAAACTTTAAAAAACTCGAAATAAATGCACAAAAACTCAAAATCATACTACTCTGAGGTAGTATCTCCGATGTATAATCATTTTTCCCAATTTTTATTCTTTTTAATGCAAAAGGTCAATCATTAATAAAACAGCTACTCTTTCTGTGGACGGGCACTGTTCGTCACAAGTTGAAGACGGGATCCATTTACCGTCCACTTGCTTTGCCCACTTTCATGTGAGAGAACCAAGGGATTCGCGGAAGAAATTTCTGTATTAAAATTGAAATTAAAGTATTAATAACATTTATTTTTATTGTCTCTATCATTTATTTACTTTTAATTAAAATAAATTTAAAAAACTAACGGATGCATGGATATAAAGAGTAATTGATAAAAAAAAAAAAAAAAAGCTTCAATGACTTTTGGGTAAACTCATCATCATAGATTATTTTATTTTTCCCTTTAAAAGACAATAAAAAACCAAATGCAAAAACTAGTAATTAAAATGCAATATGTTCTAGATATCTACCTTGGGAGTTGGGGCCAAAACAAATGTCTATATAAACTAACTTAAATTAAATTTATACTTATAAGAAAAGAAAAAAATTAAATTGTGAAAATATAGTTTTTTTTCATGTATAATGAATTTGAGTCGAAGTATGCATTTCAAATGGGTTTTGATCGGGTAAAAAATGGGTATGGATCGAATTCTGATCAAGTGAAAAGTGGATATGGATCGAATTTGGATCGGGTAAAAGGTGGATATGGATCGGTTTTGGGTCGGTTATGGATCTTAAGTGGATCAGGTGGATCGGGTCGGTTATGGATATGAAACGGATCGGTATGGATTCGGTTCGGATAATTTTTGGATGGATTTGGATTCGGGTTACTTCATAATGGATTTGGATATGGGTTTTAAAAAATCGGGTTTGGATCGGTAATTTTCCTTCGGGTCGGTTCGGTTTCGGTTCGGTTCCGGACTAAATTGCCATCCCTACTTACGTTTAGTACATATCAATTCACCTTATTTATTGCTGAAAAATATCAAACATTTTATCTTTATTATTACCATGTGATAGTGTTTGACCCCTCTTAAGTTTTTTCATATTTTACATGATACCCCTTTTTGAACTAAAAATATTTTATTGTCTATAATTATTGGCTACGAGCTTCATAATCGACAATTTTTTTTTTTCCAAACTACACATCTCGTAAAGACGATCAATTCGTGAAAAAATCGTTACTTTATTTGGTTAAAAACGTTTGACTGGTCATAACTCTTGCAACAAGTTTATAAATTGATTTTTTTTTTCAAATCTAAGATCTTGGAATGACGATCGGTTTGAAAAAAAGATTCGTCGCATTCTTAATTCATGATCATGAATTATACGCGATCAAATTTTATAGTAAACAAGGATGGTTACCCCTTAAAAAAACTCAAAAACATAGAAGTGCCAGGTATAATATATTTTTATTTTACTTTAAGACAAAGTTAAGTTAAGACGGTTCTTACTCTCCATTATTTTCTCCCTTCATTACTTTTTAACGGACTAGATATTATTCTAAAACTATCTAATGGTCAGATCAATAAGTAATGGATGGTGATGTGTAGAAAAAAATAATATATTAAAATGATCCTATTAAAGGTAATAAATCATCGATTACTTTTGAGGTAATGGAAAGGATCCTAACTAGACCGGGCAAATGGGTCATTCGATCCGGTTTTGGATCAGGTTAAATCGGTTCGATCTAAATCGGGCTGACCTTAGTTTCGGTTTAGTTCGATTTCGATAAGCTTCATTTCAGTTAGCCACTTTCATCGGTTTGTGATATTTCAAGTCGAGTATGGTTCGGGTGGGTCAATTTCAGATCATGCGATTTCTGGTCATAAATTTTTTATTTAAGTTTAAATGCATGTTATGTTATACATCCCAATTTTAACGTAATAATTCATAATATCATTAATAAATAAAGAATGATTGAAAAATACCTAAAATATGAGTTTATTTATGAGAAAATAAATACTTTTGATTCAGATCAATCAGTTCGATTCTTATCGGTTTAAATATATTAAGGTTTGTGTATCAATCGGTTATTATTGATTTCGATTCAGATTGATTCAGTTTTTGGGTAGTATTCAGTTTACCAATATCGGATGTTCAATCGGTTATCAATTCAGATATTTTCGATTTCGATTTCATTTTATTCACAAATTCTTATTTCAGACGGACTAATTCCGTCTGAAAAATAAGACGGAATTATGTTGCCACTTTTTGATAAAATGTAACCACAGCTTATATCAACTTGTTTTCAATAGTGGTTACATCTAACTGTAAAGTGGTTACAAAATCCCGTCTTATTGCTTCAGACCAAAATGGTCCATCTGAAGCAAGACCAACTGCATTTTATTAGGTCTAACCCTAACTCTATATCCGTTCTAAATTTAAAACAACTTAAATAAATAAACTTAACAAAATCAAAATGTCTAAAGAAATATATGACTTACCTCTAATAAATAACACAAATTCTCATTTGTGACGGACCGACCCGTCGCAAGCTTGCAACGGGTCAATTCTCTCTCACAAAGTGCAAGTGGGGGTGCAAGTGGGTGGGAAATGGAGCTCGCAAGCTTGCGACGGGTCGGTCCGTCACAAGCAAGACTTGCTGAATAAATAAACTCTTAACAACTTAAAAGTTTGTCTTATCTTGTTGATTGAAATACTAATATATAAGTAATTTAAAACTTAAAATAAAAATGATTGTTTGAAGAGGGATGCTATCCATTTATGTTCTGAATAATTTAGTAAAAAATGAAGTAATAAGTATAGAAAGGATAGGATCACATGTGCATTACTTTATCTGAAAAAGCCTTGCGTGAATGTCCTTTCTTTCAATGAATTAACAGACGACTTCATTTTCTTACCAGACACCAACCTATAGCTAGATGCCCTTATCGACTACACTACCTATTTCTATAGAGTAAGACATTATCAAAAAAAATATAGTATTCTCGTATTTCTTACACCTAAGCCTTTTTAATACATGTAAAATCTTTTGAATCATTTTACACAAAACGGTGTAATCTATTTTCTATTTTAGATAAGAGGTTAATTGAATTTATGGTCAATCATCTTTGTCACCTCTCTAAACTTCTCATCCCTGGATCCATGATCCGTAAACCACTCCGACAACTACCTATCAACCACAACGCAATGCCTGAAACCACCAACTAGATATAGAAGAGTGTTGGATAACTGATCTTCATTAATTCTAACATAGATAACATTAAATGTATTTTCAAACTAGTCGTATATCATTTTAGGTCATTTTAAATACGTCACAAATGACAATTTGTGATACCAAAATCGTTTCTGCAAGCACAATTTCCGCTATCATTTCATTTTCCTATAATGCATTTACATTACATGACGCGAAATCCGATTTGTTAGACAGTAAGGACACTTGAAATCAAAGTTTATGTATGTGATGGTCCATGGACTCATGAAGTCATTTTCAAGGTAGACATATATATAAAACAATCTTGTAAATCTGTGATATTTGTATTATGACAAACAATATAATTCAATGAGAAGACCCGGGAACATAAGGTAATTAGGTTGGACCTAAGTTTGAAAATGACATAACATACATACACCTTTGCATTTTATTTTCTAAGTTATGACCGCATGTAAATCAAACTATTATGTGTAGTTGGCAAGTCTACCAACCGTTCGATAATGAGAATGTGAAAGCGATCAAGTCGAAACTATTATTTTCAAACTCTTACGAAATAAATGTTCTCACATACTATTATAAATAATTGAAACGTAGAGAGCAATTATGAGGATAATGTTCGAGACACAGACAGGTCGAAAAAGTTTTCTTATGCAATTACGCCCATAATAATTCCAATGTAAGTACATTGTTTTGGATAGGATGAAGATTCATTAATGTAATTAGCATATTTTTCTGCAGAAATATGTTCTAAAGTAACTCGGTGTAAGACTTCGGATCTTGGCCCTAGCAGAAAACATGTTTTACTTCGACAGTCGTACATTACACGATCGTGAAAGAGAGGCAGATGACACTCCTTGATCTTTCTAGTTCAAAGTTCATTGGCAATTCATATTGAGCATGTCAGTTATCTTAGCTGGCAAAGTCCTATATAGGAGGTACTCGTGATCTGGGTTAGAACACGTCATCAGTTTGCATAAATTCCCCTTACGACTTGCTTCACAACACACACACAAAAAATAGTGACGGAATAGCCCAATTACAAGACGACATTAGTAGGGGAGTCGAGGCATCTTACCATATGCACATTGTAAATAGGTTGGAACCCATAACTCCTGCTACTGTACAATGGATAATTACATTTGCCTTACTCATTATAATCCAGAGCTGAAACAAAAGAAAAAAATTTGTAAGGAGTTTGATCAATGCAAAATCATTATCACGAGGAAAACACTATACACCTCACCTATTTCCACTGATTGCTGTTTCTTATCGGAAAAATTGATCGCTGATATACCTGAGGCAAAATAACCGGGCTCCCCCTTTTTTCTCCTTGAAGAACTCAACGAGCCTTCCACTAATGAGAAGCAAAAAAGAGGATAAAGGATAAGATGAGATTTCAAAAATGAAAAGACACAACAAGATTAACTGCTCAAGCTCACACGTATATAAGGATTTGAAAGAAAAAAAATAAACATTTTTTGAAAGCTACGGATTTTTTTTGTCTTAACGGTAAAATTCTAGATACATGGGACTCCAGCACATGTATTTTCAATGGATTTGGAAGAATATGATATTTTCACATAATCTTTAATCTTTATGACAATCATATATACAGACGGCAAATACCTAAAAGGATAGCCCAACATGGCAAGAGCCATAAGCATAATATCCAACAATACAAGCGCATATTCTTTATATCCAAGAATTTACCTGGAGTCTTAACTAAATGTGGTCAAAATAAGGTAATAGCTATAACTAATGTCTTAAAATATGTTTTGGGCCAAGGGAACATGGCCTCTGTCTACATTAATCAAATACAAAAGCAATTTGAACACCAGAATTTTGAAAGCTAAAAGAATAAATTTGCGCTAAATTAGAATAATCTGCAGAAAAATATGTGAGAAAGAGAATTTTTAACTCGACATGAACCAGACATAAAAGCAAGAAAATGTTCATCCATCTCATACATATAGATTGTTCACCAACTAATTACTAAAAAGCCAGAGTACCCTCAGTTCACCACCATATAACGTTTCTAATGTGAAAGACCAGCTTCTTAGAAAGACCAGCTTTGAATTTCAACTTATGATCCTTTGACATTGATATCTGAAACCCGTATTCTAAGACGGATAAAGATGATGACAAATAAACTTTCCATACCTTGCCATTCCCACACAACCTTTGATTCACCTTTCACAAGCTTTGGGTAACAGTCCAGACGAGAATCAGACTCCACTAATTCTTCCACCTAATTAAAAAGAAGTGAAACACAATGGACACCATAACTTATAAAGTAAGAAAAAGGGAGAAACGATATGTCAGGACGAGTCTGCGGGCTGGGATGAGTTTATACATGTCTTAACATGCTAGAATTCTAGGAGGCTTCCCACACTTACGGAGTTAAGGAGCTAGATTACTCGAAAATACATTCCACTGCAAAATTTCAGGACCAACGCTTTTCCTCAGACCCCAATTTCAAAATAAAGGGTTAGTCCCGAAAATCGAGTGACCAGCAGATTAAAAAAAGAGCATACCATCTTCCACAGAAGAGGATTCCTTCTCTCCCTGGTCGAGAGAAGATGATCTCGAAGCCTGGAAGCAACTAACCAGGGTTCTTTGCCATTCTCTCTTTTACACGTCAAAGCGCTGTCCTCAAGTATGCCACAGACCTGACATTTTTTAAGCGCACCCAAATGAATAATGGGCTAATAAATGATCATTCTACAAGTAGGATTCTAATATACTAATGAGAAAAGAGCTATTATAGTATCTCCTTAGAATTGAACACACCGATATGCATTCTCATCCAACTGGATAAAGCCACGAGTATGTGCAATATATTATGATGAATTGACAGTTACTGTACTGGAAATTCACGAATCCTCGATAAAACTGAATAATATTTTAAAACTTCACACATGTCAATGTGATTTCTTCTCTGCTATCCTAAATCTCTTAAACTCATACCCTATTAGCTAGTATATAGCCCTACAAAGGTCTTCAGAAGTCAATGCGAGAAACAACACATATACCAGTCTGCCACAATTCATTTAGAAGATTAAGACAAGCCATGCATTAATGACCAACCATTACAGTGTCAACCTTACATGTCAACTTTTTCACCACTGAAGCTAGCCCTATGTCAAGGGGAGAATCGTAGTAGGATCAATCAATTCATGTATGTAATGGAAGTGAGGAACTACCAGTCTACCAGAACATTACCCAAATGGCATCTTAACCTAAGTAAATTTCTGATTGATTGAACAGGATCTGGCACGTCACCACATTCTTTCCACCAACTTTCTAAACCACACGGATATTTATAAAGAAATGTGATAATCAAAAATATTTGCAGGATTTTACTGGTTGATGCCTGGCAATAAGAATTTTTTCTTGAGAAACATAATACAGTTTGCTTTTGTGTTCAAATCATGTAATCACCTGGTGATAGAGATGCTCTGCTCTTTTTGTCAAATACCATCTTCTACGGAATCTCACGATAACCAAAGTGCATACAGCTAGCTGTAAATCTCGATATGTCAGAATCACTGTAACATTCTTTCTAATGTAGTGATTGAGAATCTGACTGTAAATAGTTGAATACCATTGCACAAAAAGAAGTAAGAATTAGAAAATTATCAGCTATCCATGTTCGAGCTAGGCAGGCAACTGATTTGTAACTTTCAACTAAAGCATCAGGACATTTAAACTCTTCGATCCTGCAGAGAAAGCACATTGAAAAGTTACGACAAGCACCACGTCTGCAATCTGCAGTAACACATGATACAAAGATACACTAATTTATTCATATTAGGTTTTTTTTTATAACTAATACCTCACATAACTACGTTTTTAAGAACTACCAGCTTAGTAATTTTTGTTTACAAAATACTACCACTACACCTGATTCGGTCAAAGTAAACTAACACAACCAAATGCCAATCCAAGGCAACCTAACTCAATCACAGCCATTGATCTTGAATTGTCATCTTAGGTTCAATATATCTCTTCCTATTTTACCCCTCCACCACTCAAATAGCACCTCTCCCTCCAACTTCATAATTCATACTATTCTCCATTAAAAATTCATCTCTCCTCCATTAAAAATCACTGCTCCATCTTCCGTTGTTTGAATCTGTTTTGAAGCCTTATTAACAACTCCAATACGGTAATATTGCATCTCCATAAAATAGGATGTCATCAATCTTTTATTGTTGGAGAAGAAGGCTCTTCAATGTGAGATAAACATGGTTAATTGTGAAAATTCACACTTACAGGAGCAAAATAAAAAGCTTAAGGAAGCTAATGAGTTACCTAACAAAAAGGTGATTACTAGTTGAGAAATTGGTGAAGCACAATATCAAAGTAAGCCAATTCTTTCAACCAAACATTAGCCAAATAATATTGTCTTATATGACTGTTTAAACTTTAAAGCCAAGTACACCATTCATTGTTCAAAGCCATAAGGCTAAGAAATTCGGAGTTTCATAAGGTTATTCTCTTCGTGCTAGGTTTGATGAATTGTGCGGAATTGATGAATTGTAATTGATAAGCTGGGCGAATTAGATAATTGTGGTGAACATGTAGACAATAATTATGGTTGAAAGTAATTTTTTTTGGGTAATTTGGTTCTTTTGATTTTCCCCAATTTGATTGTTGATGTTAGGATGAGAGAGGAGAATATAGACTAAAGAAAGTAAAGAAGAGAAGGGGGGTTAACTGAGGAGCAGATTGATCATTCCAATTGATTTTTTGGCTCGAATTGACATTTGGTAATAATTTCTAATCCGAACAAGTATATTGGTAGTAGTTTTTAAACAAAAATTCCTGAGGCAGTAGTTCTTAAGAACGTGCTTATGTGAGAGAGTAGTTATAATACAAACACTTCATATTAATAGTTCTACATAAAGCAGATTAATAAAAGACAACATACCCCTCATCAGTAATTCTTGTATCCATTAGTCCATTAATGTCTTCCATTGCTCTTTCCTTTATGTACATGCATTTCGCATCATCCACGGCGGAACCCCGAGCCAATCCATAATCGTCAAGCAAATTTTCTAGATCACTTATAGAGACCTAAATCGCAGTAAAATATACGGAGTAAATAAGTGAGATGCGACTTAAGCACACTTAGAGGCCTACAATTTGAGAAAATATACATAAAAGGTGCCAAATAAAAGGAAAATCTGAAGGAGTAACAGCAGTTAGATGACAAACCCAAATTGCTCCAGTTCCATCACATATATAATTTGCGTACTCCTTGCACATACGATCTTTTGTCCATTCTGACTGCAAGCATCGAAGAGTAACTATCAGCATAGAAAATCATTCAAACACCAGCTGCATAAACACGGTACCTCAGCCAGCCAATCAGAAACAGAGGACATTGCGATAAAGCAACAACAGTTACGTATTAACATACAAGTTTCTTAGCTGTTTCATAGATATCTCCATCCTCAATGCATAGTTTTCCATACTTCCTATATCCTTGAATACAATTCAATTGGCCATTGTAACACCTTCCATTACTCGGACAAGCCTCACATGAATCTGCAAGAACATTATTACTCAACAATTAACACTTACCTTATATGAGTACTTAAGTAATCCCTCACAAACTATATACATTTTTCAAAATATGTACCCCCTCAATTCCACTTTTATTGTCCTAATTCCCTCCAAAATTTATTACAAATTTAATAGTCCTCTTTTTAAATTTAGCACGCTAAATTGCTAAACTACCAAGCCTGCCCCTAATTTACTAACTACCACTCCCTCCTTAAAACCGACTTTGTCCCAATTATCTTTAACTCAAGGGATATGGTTGTAGTTTTACGCCGTTTCTTAAATCCCTCCCAAAATAGAAAGTAGATAAATAACAGTGGAATGGACCGAGTATAATTCACCAAAATCTTCATCAAATTTATATCGTACTACCTGCTACTTTGATACGATTTAACAAAAAATGACAAAATACCTACTTTACCCCTTAACTTACAGAAACTTCAGACCAATTTAATTATCTTGGCGAAGTAATGGTCGCTTAACTGGGGGCAATATTGGACGATCATTCTTTCTACTTACTAAATTTAGAAACATGACGATGAATTTGAGAAAAACTACGAGGTAAAGGGGGCAATAAAATTGCGATGGAGCGAGTATATTAATATTAATCCGATACAATACCACCACCAGAATAACAATCGATCGTTTAAGACAGGCACTATCCGTCTTAGCACGGGTCAAATACATAACAAATCACCCCACTTGTTGCCTTGAAAATACCAAAAGTTCTGTCATTATTACCACCATGTGGGTATTTGACCGTCTTAAGCTTAAAACGGACAGGGACCGTTTTAAGCAAGAAGTCTACAGTTTCGTCTTAACAAGATGAAGTAATTTTGAAGTAGTTAGAAAAATGTGACACTAAGGAATAGTCACTCCGTCTCAATCATTTATTTATCTTTTTTATTACGCTTATTATAATAAAAGGTAAACAAATAATTGAGACGGGAAAGTACAATAAACGCACCCGAAACAAAATAATCAAAGTCGGCAACGTCGGAATCACAAAAAGGTAATACTGGGCGATTGAGAGAGGCGTCGAGGAAGTGGCAGAAAGCGGCGATAGCGGTGGCAATGACGATGACGATTATGAGCTTGAAAACGTCGGATTTAGAAGGGAGAAATGTTGGGGAAGGTTCAATTTGTGAGAGTAATGAAGTGAGAGTTGAAGAAGATGAAATTGGAGAAAATTTAGGGGAATTGCAATTTAAATTGGAAAAATTAGGGTTTTGAGAGTGTGATTTTGGGCGTTTTCTGTGTCTTGGTGTCGAGGTTGTCATCTCTCTCTAACGGTCTTCAGATCATCATCTATTCATCTTTGCCTGCGTTACTCCCAACTTTAGCCTTGGATTATGATTTTTTTTTTTTAGTAAATTAGCTGATTAAAAAATACTCGATTTTAAAAAATACTCCCTCCTATTTGGGATAACTTTCCCCAATTAAGGGTGAGTAATTAAATAAGGTAAAATATTGTAGTGGGGTCAGGTGATTGGAGAGATGAAATGTATTGTGAGGTGAAATGATTAAAATAAGGATTAATTGATAAGAAGACTCTGAACTATGGATGTGCTGCTCAAAATACTCCAAACTTTATTTTAACTACCAATAAAACTAACTAGTGCCACCTTTAGCTTTGACTAGAATTGGTTGTTTAGTTAACTTATTGTAGCTGGTCATTTTTTCGGTGCCCCACTTTTTCTCTTTAGTCTTCATCTTCTTCCTTTTAATCTTTAATCTTCTTCCATGACTCCTTCTTTCTCCCTTCCTCCTCCAACCTTCATCTTTTCCTCTGCCCACTTTTACAAATTGTATCTCTCTTCCATTTCAAGTGTAATTTACTAGAAAACATTTTCATTCACCCCTAATCATAAAATCTCTTTTATCAAACAAATATTCATAATCATATTCACAAATTCAGGAAAACAAATTCCATCACCAATGAATAATCAATCAATTGAACCAAATTAAATCAAACCCCACCATTAACACCACATCAATCAAACCACCTCCATAATTAACTCTCTTAACCACTTTCCGTGACCACCATCGCGACTCCTCATTTGCCTTTGTCGGACTTCCGTCGCATCTCACCATCAAACATTAGCCTCACATCACTCCTGCTGGTGCGAATCGTCACCGCATCTCAATACACCCGGTCACGCACCACCTTTACTGAGCCCAAAACCACAGTGTTCTCCGCTTATGTGACCACCATAGTTCGAGTCCATTCTTGCCGGCTTCGCACCACCTTCTCTTCACCTCCCCCACCACTCTGCACCACCAGGCGCGTCCTAAACAACCATCATCTGTTCCGGCCATACTCATTGCTCCCCTGCTCAAGCTCGAATCCACCATTCTCATGTGGTGAGGCCAACTTAAAGTGGTACGTGGTGGAGAGAGGTTGTGTGCGGGTTTGCATTATGATTGGTGAGCCGGTTTCCGGTGAGATGGACCATTGGTGGCTGTGATTATATGGGTGAGGTTAGTGGGTGGTAGAAAATGGTGGGAGGTAGGTTTAGAGCATCAATGGAGCGAGTAGTTGTAGGAGAGGAGAAAGAGTTTTAATGGTAATAAGGTGAGAGGTTAACAGTGAAGTGAAAAAAAGAGGGGTTAAGGGAGACTTATAAAGTTATTCACCTGCTTAGTAAGTAACCGGTCACATATTATAATTAAAGCGAAGGGGGGTAATAGTTGGTTTTATTTGTAGTTAAAATGAAGTTTGTAGTATTTTGAGCAGCACCCTTATAGTACAGAGTATTCCTATCAATTAATCCTTAAAATAATTATTGTTGTGGGGTAAGGTGATTAAAATAAGATAAAATATGGGTATTGTGGGGTATTGTTGTGGGGTAATTTGATTAAAATAAGTATAAAAGTTTACCAAAAAAGGAAAGGGAAAGGTATTGTGAATAGATGAAAATGGAAAGGGGAATGTTATTGTGAATAGGAGGGAGTATTTTTTTTCGGCAGAAAAAAAATCTCGTTTTCTAAAATAACACCTCTTTAAAAATGTTTTCTAAAATTACTGCTTTAACGTACACTTTGAATCTATTTTACATCTGTTTACATGGTTATATTTTTGTAAAATCTTCTAATTTAGTGGGGATTTAGCTCAAATGATTCGAAAGAGTGAAAGACGACACTAAAATATAATATTAAAGGGGTAAAAATACACACATATCTCAACTTATCAAGGTCTGATCGGACATGAGACATCTAATTGCTTCGATTTGCTACGGTTTGAATTATCCGGAGGATGCCTTCCGCCATTAGTCTTTCCTCGTTTGAACCTCACCCTTACCTTAAAGTTAAGATTATGCCATGCGGTGTGACAAAATGTCACCAGTTAGAGTACTAGGAGCCTTCAAAAATCTCACAAGTGAACAGAGAATGTAAAGTCTATTGATCGAATATGAAAGAAGGGGGTGAATTGAGTATTAAAAACTAGCCCCACTTTTTCGATTTAAATAATATGTAATTAATTATTTGATCTTATAGATTAAAATCAACTAATTAATTAATCAAAGTAAGCGCAAGTAACGAAATAACGAAAAGTAAAGAGAGTAGAGAGAGGCACACGGATTTTTGAAGTGGTTCAGTTTCACACGTTGAAACCTACGTCCACTATTCTCGATTAATAATTCTTAGTACCTTTCTACAGATTACAAAAATTATCAACTCACTCGTATAATCAACTATGATTATAACTCATGATTATAACTCAAGGTGAGTATCGCTAAATACTCTATACTATCTTACGTTAATAAGAAAGTACAATATAACTCACACAGATTCTCGTTAAAGAATTGTAAGATTATGTGATGTACTATTATCCAATAACGTATTTCACGCGAGCGAAATAACAAAGATTGATGCACGACTCTTTTGAAAAACAAATGCTAAAAATAATAAATTTTTTGCTCAAGGTTTGCTTTAAAACGATTTTGGAAAATTCTCTCAATGTGTGTATGTGTGTCGTGTATTTCGTGTATCTCGATGATTGAGATGGGAAGGAGTATTTATAATAAATCTAAAACCCTAGCTTAATATTTAAGAAAGATATTTATCTTATAATATCTCAAAATATTATTGCTTTATCTTTTAGAAATATATTTATCTTTTAAAATCTCAAAATATTGTTGTGAATATATATTAGAATCCTAGGTTAAGGTAAACAAAAAAAATAACCTATGGAGGCCGAAATATCTATCTACACGAAACCCTAGGAGCACGCAACCCTAGGAGGCACAATCCTAGGTTTACACGAAACCCTAGGCGGCTCAAACCCTAGGTGGGTTTATTAAGTTAAGAACAAATTGAGATATAATATATTAGAAATCTTAGGTAGCATGACAACTAACCCATAAGTTGTATTACTAACCAATAAAATCTCATAAATATATTCTCAATTAAAACTTTTGATAAATATAAAAATACTCTTTCACTTTTGAAAACATTTAAAATATTTTATTTTCAAAATCATGCATCAACATTTATCATCCAAAGTTATAGGTTAAAGCTATAACTTTGAACTTAAAATCACTCTAATGGAATAGTTACCGAATGACGACCTATACTATCTAATCTTCACAAAGATCTTCAGTATACGGATCATCTCTTCATCTTGATCACAAAGACCCTCCATCTTGAGTCTTGTGTTATTTGAGGTAGATCTTGCTTGAAACATTTCTTTAAAGTTATGACCAGGTAGCTATAACTTTGCACATGAACTTCCAAAGTTATTCCTGAAGTTCTTATAACTTTGTCTCACAGAATGCTTCAAAGTTATGCCTGAAGTTCTTATAACTTTGATCTTCTTTCTTGTAATTGTTGTTAGCTATGATAAGACTAAAACACACAATTACATGCATATGATATATCAAGTAAAACACATTATCAAATAAACACATACATGTCATTATCAAAACTATAAAATAGGTCCAACAAATTCCCCCTTTTTGATGATGACAAATCTCTCTTAACATTGTGACTAAGTGTGGTTCCCCCTCAACAAAATACTACTAAAGTTATAGCAACTTTGATCGCAAGAACATAACAACTTAGCCAAGTTATAATTGAAAGACTTTAAGAGATAACGAGTCTTGACAATGAGCAAGCTTAAGCAAAGACTCAAATCATATCATTTCTTCCCCCTCTTGGCATCATTGAAAAGACAAGAACAATGATATAAAATGACTAGAATAACATACTCCAAGGCAAGAAATAGATATGCAAAATACGCAATATTAAACGATTCATATCAAGCAAAATCAAATACTAAATGTCAATTAGAACTACAAACCACAATGAAAAGTGTTAGTGCCAAAGGGGCCGAATGGTTAAGTAGTTTAAGAAACAAACAAGGTAAGACTAGAAAATTAAGGCAAATCGGGTTGGCGAATGATGTTGGGGTCAATGTAATCGGGTCGGGTACGGTATTCAAGAGTAGAAAGGCGATTGTAACAGCAGATTTTGTATCGCAAAATAAATGTAACACAAAATAAGAGACAAAGTAATTTTTATTAATATCAGAAAGTTATGTGTACAATCTCTAATGTATCCTCTGATTCTAATATGCCGTAAAGAGTACGTGTATGCTATCTGTAGAAGAAGCGCGACGTAGTGTTTGAATGACTCCTGTAGAGGTTGTATGCACTCTGTAGGAGGTGTCGATTTGTATTCTTGAGAGGGTCGCAAGGACTTGTTCTCTCTTGAATGTTGTAGCTTGAATGTCTTGGGCAGGCGGCACAGTTTTGGTGTGCTTGTTGACTGCTTGCAGAGGTGTCTTGTAAAGAGAGTTTATAGATCTTTTCTTCTCTCTAGAATTTCTCTCTCTATGATTTCTCTGATTATGTTTTTCTCTCCTTCAAATGAATGAGAACCACTGTATTTATAGTGGTTTAATTCTCCTTGGTGGACTTTTGTAGTCACAGGCCCATTTGTGGGCTTAGTTGTAAACTTGACCCAAATTTGCTTCTTTCTGGGTTTAGGCATCCGAATAACTTCTTTTCCAATCCGAATCGACCCATATTTCTTTTATCGGGACAAAATAATTAAATTAAGTTAAAATTTGGTATTAACTTAAAATAATTAATTTATTTTATTTATTCGGCACTTTAATAAATTTTCCGTGCCTACAAATTGCCCCCTTGAGACTTTGTCACGTACACTGTTTGAGTGTCTTGACGTGGCGAGGTCTCGATCCCTTTTTGTTTGCTTGAACTGAAAATCAATGAGCAGCTTCACTTGTCACAAAGGTAGCCCTGTAATTTTTTTATCTTCACCCTGTCATTTTTTTTGACTTAGCGAGTGACCCACACATTTTTTTTTATTTGAATGTTGTCGAGCATCCTAATTTGACGCAAGGGTAGCTCCATTTTACTTGACTTGGAAGTCATTGCGCACCCAAACTTATCGTAAAGGTACCTTTTGCAATTTTTTGCCGTCACCCTGTCATTATCTGACTTAACGGATGACAATTTTGTTTGATTTGGAAGTCGTCGGGCTGAAAATCTCGTCTTCACATATCTTGGTATTATTAGTGAGTATATTATTTCATCAATATTATACTCAACGCAAAAGTAATCTTCAGTATATCATATTATATTCCTTTTTGGAAATAAGAATATGAACAACCAAATTATGTCATTCACGCTTTCCTTATTCGGTCATGACAAGTGACAACTACCAAAAATCAAGCGCTTACAATTTGAGTTTCCATAGGAGTTCCCTAATTTGAATGTCCTACCACTTTTACTGCAAGACTTCTTTTAGAAGTAGGATTTGGAGGATGCCCATGCATGCATGTATATATACACTTATCATGCGCATGAAAACAACACCTCTTCCGAACGATATTTTCTTTTCTTCTTCAAACTCTTGTATCAAGCAGGACTCCATTGTTATCGAACATCATCTCGCTTTGAATTATTGCATTCATTCAGCAGCATATCGATACCAAGCATAACAAATCCAAGTAAGTTAATTTTTTCAAACTTGACTCTTTCCTGTTGGCCTGCTCATGTTAAACTCGTTGCCAGCCCCTTTGTTTGCTGTCGATAGTTTCCTTGTGTGTCACTCTCTCATATGTCTACTAGACTTGTCAAGTGTTATATGGCTTCATACGATGCTAAATAATAGTCGGTTGTTCTTGCTTCATACCATCCCGAGTCAATTATGACTATTTTGTCTTGCTTCATACTGTCCGTACGCCTGATGTTTTTTTCTCTAATTAATTATAATTTACGTACGTACTTGCTAGCCTGCTTCTTTATTTGATTATTACGATAATTTAGAAATATCGATTTATCAAAAATCCAGTATACCCTCGGCCTTGAGAAACGATAACTATCTTCATGTCTGAGTGTCAATCTCAACTTACATAACTGATAACTGAATGAACTCCGAGTCAGATGGAAATTTTGATAACCCTTTTTTCGAAAACTTGGAAAACTTAACTACCCCAGAGGTATGCTATTCCTTTTCTTTCTCAACTTAGCCGAGTATGTATATTATTGGCTTGTGAATCATCAAATCTTGATATATCCATGCCCCGTGATTCCATGAATGTTTGGTACCATCGCACCAATAGAAAACTTGACTATACTTCAGTAAAGTAATCTTGTAAGTTTACATCCGGCCATTTTCCTTGTTCAACGCTTCGATCATAGTATAGATTTCAACCTCGACCTCGTCGTCGATCGGCTGAATTTACCCATCTCCTAGCTATTTTGCTAAATTTACTCAACCTCGACTCATACTTTGATTTCGGCTGATATTGTTGAGTAGTTATCAGACATGGCTTTCTTGTGTCCGAAACGGTGTTTAGGGATGTCTTTATTTATTTGAAGGTCATGATGAAGTCTTGCCTTTCATATGAATTTTTACAGAAGCTTGATATTTGAGAGCATGTGGCACTTGCATGGACTTGTTGAATTTTGCTGATAAACTCACAAGTAGATTATCGTGTCAAGCCAAAAATTAGACCGCTTAGCACTGACGTATTATCCTTCATCCTTCAAGGGTTGGGGTAGCACTCCTATTTGGCATAACATGTATATTTTGTCTTTCTCCTTTATTTTTGTGAAATAATAATAATAATTTTTTTTGTCTTTTTGTTTGCAGTTCAACGTCCTTCGGAGTTCGCCTTTGGTATTGACTCTTATTGCATTATTCTCACAACCGTAAGTGATTGTTCCCTCTCTTTTGATAATTATTTATTTGTGTATACCTCAAATTCTTTGTCTACTTGTTTGTGTGTGCTGGAAGTATTGCATGAAGATTTAAAGCTAGTTCGGGTTGGGCCATCAGTTTACTCCGGTCGGATCATTTCGACTCTCCTCGGAGTTGTCATGCAATGTACCCGATCCGTCGACCCCAAGGACTCTGAGCTGAGTCATTTCGGTCTCTCTTTGGAGTTACCATGCAATGAACCTAGCTCGTCGACTGCAAGAGACTGCGACCTACTCCGAGCTGGGTCATTTTGGCCTCTCTTTGGAGTTACCATGCAATGAACCTAGCTCGTCGACTGCAAGAGACTGCGACCTACTCCGAGTTGGGTCATTTCGGTCTCTCTTTGGAGTTACCATGCAATGAACCTAGTTCGTCGACTGCAAGAGACTGCGACCTGCTCCGAGTTGGGTCATTTCGGTCTCTCTTTGGAGTTACCATGCAATGAACCTGGCTCGTCGACTGCAAGAGACTGCGACCTGCTCCGAGCTGGGTCATTTCGGTTTCTCTTTGATTGTTTTTCTTTTGGAGTTTATTTAGCCGTGCACAGTTTAAGCTCTTGCGGGCCAGGAGCATTTTTTGTTATTGTGTTTTTTTTTTGGTGTGGCTGCATTTGAACAAGGTGTTTGCTCAAATTGCCTACGTACTCGCAAAGGTGTCAAGGGTGACAACTTGCAAGATCAAGCCAACGTAGTTCAGAGAGGGGTTTGGTGTTTGTTTGGTGGTGTGGCTGCACTTGAGCTACATGTTCACCCAAATTGCCTACGTACCTGTAAAGCATGAAATATACTTCACAGGATCAAGCCGACGTAGTTCATAAAATATGGAAGGGTTATTTTTTGTGAGGGTTGTTTTTTTTATTTTGTGTTTTTTTTTTTGTTCTTTTTTTTTTTTGTGCAGTTTGAACTCTTGCTTAGGAGATGGATTGCAGTTTACGCTCTTGCTTAGGAGCATTCATTGTTGAGGTTCAAGAATAGTAGCGTTTCAAAAACTTCCCATTGATTGGGCCTACATGCACGCCATCTTCATCTACGATTTTGTAGGCGCCGTTTGTGTAGACTTCCTTCACCACATAAGGGCCATCCCACTTAGAGGTGAATTTACCAACAGGCTTGTGAGAGGTGATGATTGGCCTTCGCACTGCAAGTACCAGATCTCCTGCTTGGAAAGAACGAGGGCGCACTTTTTTGTTAAATGCGCGTGTCAACCTTGCTTGATAGCATTGGAGCTTTTGTTGGGCCTCTAGTCTTTTTTCATCGAGAGCCTCTAACTCTGCCAATCGCAACTTATCATTTTCATCTTCTGTGAGTCCCTCCTGAATCGCGATGCGTAAGGATGGGATCTGCAACTCTAATGGCAACACAGCTTCCACTCCATACACCAAAGCATACGGGGTTGCTTGAGTAGGCGTTTTGTAAGTGGTACGATATGCCCATAATGTCTCGCCAATTCTTTCATGCCAGTCTCGTTTTGACTTTGCTACTACTTTTCTTAGCAAGTTGCAGAGTGTCTTGTTGAAAGCTTCAGCCAAACCATTTGCAGGAGCGTTGTACATTGATGATTTGTATTGCCTGAACTTGAACTTTTCTGCTAGACTTGTCATCAAATGGTTGAAGAATTGCTTCCCATTATCAGTTATGATTCGTTGAGGTATGCCATACCTAAAAATGATCTGGGTTCGAATGAACTCCACGACATTTTCTTTTTTGACTTCCCGTAGTGTGATGGCTTCTGCCCATTTTGAGAAGTAGTCAGTTCCGGCGAGAATGTACTCGTGCCCATTCGAGGCCTTCGGAATGAGTGGTCCTACAATGTCTAAACCCCAAGCTTCGAAGGGCCATGAGGAAACAGTAGGGTGTAATGGTTCTGGTGGTTGGTGTATGAAGTTTGCGTAGAATTGACAAGGTTCACACTTTTTCGCGAAGTCCATACAATCTTGCACCATGGTTGGCCAGTAATACCCCATTCTTTTTACTCGATCATGAAGTTTAGGCCCAGACTGATGCGCACCACAAATGCCAGAGTGAGCTTCATGCATTGCTTCACCAGCTTCATCTTTACTTAAACACCTCAACCATTGTCCTAAGAAAGAACGTCTGTAGAGCGTGCCTTTGTAGTGAAGAAACTTTGGAGCGCGTCGACGTATCTCAACCTTGTGTCTAGGATCATCAGGTAGCTTTTGGTGGTCCAAGAAGTCAATGATAGGTTGACGCCAGTCATCTTCATCAGCTGTGTAGACGCATATCATGTTTGTTGCATCTACATTTTCTTCTTCTTCAAGCAATGACACTGCCCAACGATTGCAGACTGGAACTTGCATGGACTCTTCTGCCCCCAGTGCCAAAGTGGCTGCAAGGTTAGCAAGCGCGTCAGCCAACTTATTGGCACTCCTCAATACATGACCGATATTAATGGAGTCAAGTTGATGAAGCAATTGTAGCGCCTGTCGATGGTAGGGAATCAGGTCTTCCTTTTTTACCTCGTATTCATCAAGGACTTGGTTGATCACCAGTTGTGAGTCCCCGTATATGTCCATATCCCTGACACCTATCTCGATTGCCATTTGAAGCCCAAGTATGAGAGCTTGGTATTCTGCCACATTATTTGAACACAAATGAGTGAGTGTGAATGAGTATGGCATGACATGATTTTGTGGAGATATGAATACAATTCCAGCTCCAGCTCCGTCTCGTCTTGCAGCACCGTCGAAGTACATCTGCCAAGGAGGGAGAACATCCACATAGAATATTTCTTCACCAGGTAAATCGTCTGAAAGTTCCCACTCTGCTGGGACTGGATGATCAGCAAAGAAGTCGGCAATAGCTTGACCCTTTATAGCCTTTTGAGGCACAAACACTAGGTCATATTGCTTAAGTAGTATTGCCCACTTTGCAAGTCTACCTGATAAGACAGGTCTGGAAAGTATGTATTTGATGGGGTCAGCTTTTGAGACCACATGTATAGTATGCGCTTGCATGTAGTGTCTCAACTTCTGGATGGCAAAGACTAATGCAAGACATATTTTCTCAATTGGAGAGTAATTCAACTCAGCTCCAACCAAGGTACGACTCAAGTAATAGAGCGCCCTCTCCTTGCGATCTTCGATTTCTTGGGCACACATTGCCCCCAGCAAGCGTTCCTGTGCGGCAATGTATAAGACAAGTGGCTTTCCTGGAACTGGTGCCCCTAACACAGGTGCGCTGTCCAAGTACTTCTTTATGCTGTCAAAAGCACTTTTGCATTTTTCATCCCATTGAAATAGAGCATCCTTTTTCATGAGATGACTGAATGGTTGGCAACGTCCAGCTAGGTTTGAGATAAACCTGCGAATGTATGCTAAACGTCCCTGCAATCCGCGCAACTCCTTCAATGTCTTTGGTTCTGGCATTTCATTAATAGCTTTAATTTTTGTTTGATCAATTTCAATGCCTCTATGCGTGACCACAAACCCTAAGAACTTCCCAGATGTGACGCCGAACGCACACTTGAGTGGATTCATTTTAAGTTGAAATTTTCTAAGTCTTTCAAAGATGGTCCGTAGGTCTTTGACATGGTCTTCTCTTTTCTTTGATTTGACCACAACGTCGTCAACATAACATTCTATTGTTTTATGCAGCATGTCATCGAAGATCTTCTGCATTGCTCGTTGGTATGTGGCGCCAGCATTCTTTAATCCGAACGGCATAACTGTATAGCAGAATATACCCTTTGGGGTTCGAAAGGCTGTTGCTTCTTGATCTTCAGGTGCCATATGTATTTGATTGTAACCGGCAGTACAATCCATGAAGGAAAGTGCTTCGTGACATGTGGTTGCGTCAATCATCAACTCTGTAACTGGCAAAGGAAAGTCTCTGAAGTCGACGCATATGCATAGTTGTCCATTCTTCTTCCTGACTGGGACAATGTTTGCAATCCAAGTAGGATATTTGACTTCACGGATAAAACCTGCCTCTATGAGTTTGTTAACTTCCTTTTCGATTTCAGGTACGAGTTCTGGCCTGAAGCGACGTTGAGATTGTTTCTTGGGACTAATGCCTTTTTTGATTGCGAGGCGATGGACTGCAATTTTTTGACTGAGTCCAGGCATCTCTTTGTAGCTCCAGGCAAATACGTCTTTGTATTCAACCAATAACTTGTAATACTCTTCTTCTTCCTCCTTAGTTAGTAGAGAACTAACATAAACTGGCCGAGGATCTTCAAGAGTTCCCAAGTTGAGTTCTTTTAATTCATCCACAGTCGATTGCCCCCCATCTTCAAGGGTTTCAGGGGCCTCATCAGCCTCCACATCTTCATTGTCATTAGGTATCTCTTCTACCGTTATGTGGTATGACGACGTCACAATTTCCGAGTCTTTCGGCTTATTTGTGTTAGATGAGATTGAAGACGAAGAAACAAGTTCTTTAACATCGTTTTGTTCGCCAGTGAGAACTATTATGCGCCTTCTTGCTTTTAGTGGTTCATGTTGGATGATATCCACAACTTGCAAACGCTTCATGCGAGAGGGCACTGCGCTTCTGAGATCATCACTTAGTCTTACTTCTTCTTCATTTGATTCCAAAGAAGTCGAGAGAGAAGGGCTTTCACCACCATCTTTCTTGTTGGCCCCTAGGCGATTGAAGACTGTGTTTGAAGGACGTCTTAAACGATCACGTATTGTACCCTTCTTCTTCGTTTGCAGCGAAGAGTTTGATGATTCATCTCCACTCACACCCTGATTTCCCAGCCTAGCGAAAACAGAAGTGGGTTTGATTGAAGGACTTGGTCTTCCCAACCTTGTGAACGCAGAAGGACGAGCTTTTTCTACAGGCGGACTTATTCGATCGAAGACTGAAGATGGATTCACCTTTTCTTTTCTTTCATCTTCTTCGACCTCTTCTACTGTGATGTGCTGAGAAGAGGCAGTAGTCCCTTTTCTACGAGCGCCAATCTTCACAGGTCCTCAGGAGATTTATATCCGAGCCCAGCCTTTGTCGCTATGAAGCTTCCCTCTTGTTTGAATAACTCCTGCTGCGCTTTATTAAGACCATACGGCTCTACTTCTATAACCTTACCGAGAGGAGTTGGTTTTGTAAAGTCGTACCCAGCCTTTGCTAATAGCTTGTAAGCATTAGAATCAAATGCTCCCTTGCTTTGCTCTTCTGAGGACTTTTCAGATGAACATACGAAACCACTTGGAGGAGGTTTCACGATTTTTGTTTGAGATGAACTTGGAAGAGGTGTGATGATTTTGGCCACCCATTCTTGTTTAACCACATTACTTGTCTTTCTATCCTTAAACTCTGCCTTTGGTGTTGGACACTCTGCAAAAGGACTCTCCCCATCTTTGCGGCGAGACTTTGGGATGTAACGCAGTACTGGTGGTGTATTCTTTTGTGGCAACTCTTGTTTTTTAAGTGATGCAGCATGAGGAGTAATTGTTTTGCTAGCCGTGTTAACTTTTGGCTCAACAGTGTTTTCCTTTGCAGGATTTAAAGCTGCATCTTCTTTGATACTGTTCTTTTTTAGCTTACCTCCTTTTCCAGTTGAGGAGATGGTGGTTGGCATGAACTCGCTAGGCGCACCATGTTCGTCAAAAAATTTTGCATCTGCGAAGAATGCGTCAACCTTGGAGAAAGGTTTGGAATCTCCGTCTATTTTTCTCTCACCACCACGATAATATTTCAAACATTGGTGGAGAGTTGAGGCAACAACCCCATTTTCATGTTTCCAAGGCCGCCCAAGTAGCAACTTAAATGATGTCTTAGCCTCGATAACATGAAAGAGTGTTTCATAAGAAAGCTCACCCATGCTTAGATTTACTCGGATCATACCAATCGCCTTTTCTCCATTCAAGTTGAAGCCATGAATGACTGTTCGACTGCTGGAGAGTTCTTCCGTCGTGATCCCCAATTCCTTCATTGTGGCTTTTGGCATGAGATTGACTCCTGAACCTCCATCTATCAAGATACGATTGACTTTGTATCCTCGAATGTACCCTGACACATAAAGTGGCCTATTGTGAGGCTTGGACCCAAGAAGCAAATCCTCATCTGAGAAGCTCAAGGCCGCGTTGCATGAGACACATCCAGCCGGAAGTTCGACTAGCTCAATCTTATCTTTCATCTTGCCTGCATACAATTCTGGTTTCTCCAACCCTTGAAGTATCAATTGACGCTTCTCTTTGGGTAGATGAAAAATTTCTTTCCACCCCATGTTTGAAGGAAGGGCATCAAGAGCTGCTGCTACTTCATTGTCCTTTTGAAGATGAGATTGTTGTGACGATGACACATCATCTGTATTTCCGTCCTTTCTTTTTTCTTCATTATCACCACCTTCATTAGTTGAGATGGTGCACACGCTAACCTTGTTTAAGAAATTATGCGGGAAGAACTCTTCTAGAGTAACTGGACTTAATGGTTCTTGCTCTAGCAGATCGATAGGCATGACATGTGGTTTGATTATTGCTTTAGATTTCTTTTTCCCTTTGGATTTGCGAGGCTTTGTCTTCTTTGATTGCCTTTTTCGGTGACGGATAGGTTGCGCTGCTTGCTTTGTTTGTTTCCTTGGCTTCTTGCGCGTGACCACAGTCCATCCTTCACCATCATCTTCATCCTTCTTATCCTCCTTCTCATACTGAGGAGCTAAGTTTTCCTTTAATGCAAGAGGAGAGGGTGACGATAATGACATGTTGATCCATAATGCCACAGGCTCCAAGCTTCCAAACTGCAACATACGCACGTACCACCCTTGATTAATAGTTGGCTCCTCAGGTTGGTCCAAGGTTGCAGTAGTTTGATTTGCAGCTACTGTTTCATCTAAGTCAAGGATGATCTTCCCATCTCTAGAGAGCTGCATGATCTTCTCCTTTAGCGTTATACATTTTTCGATAGGATGACTCACAAGTCTGTGGTAGCGACAATAGTTAGGGTCGCTTGTCTTATTAGCTTGTTCGGGTCGCTTGGACTCTGGTAGTTGCAAAACCTTTTTCTCTAGGAGATCATCCAGCATCCCTGATAAGTCTGAGTCAGGAAATGGATACTTCTTTGCTTGCAACTCCTTTAGGGTAGGCTTGTCCCGTTGGTAGTTGTAAGAGAACGACTCCTTCTTCTTTTCGTACTTGGGTTTTGATGAAATTTTGACAGGCGCGCTGGTCTCAACAACTATTGCCTCTTTTGTTGTTGACTTGGAACCCTTATCAAATTTCTTGAACTCCTTCTTTTCAGTTGGTGCCTTGGGAAATGTTGATCGAGCTTTTCCACGCCCTTTGACTGTGATTTCCATGTCATGGGCGCGAGTCGCCAACTCTTGAAAGCTTCTTGGTTTGATCCCTTTCAAGATGTAGAGAAGGTCCCAATTCATGCCTTTGATACACATTTCAACAGCTGACGTCTCACTTAAGCGATCTTTGCACTCCAGGCTTAGCGCGCGCCATCTGTTGATGTAGTCGACTACAGGTTCGTCTTCCCACTGAGTTGTGTTTGTCAACTCACTCATACTGACGATGCGCCTGGTGCTGTAGAATCTATTAAGGAATTCATCTTCCATGCGACCCCAGCTGTCAATTGACTCAGAGTCCAGATCCGTGTACCAGTCGAACGCGATCCCTTTAAGTGAACGCACAAACTGCTTCACTAGACGATCACCCTCAGTCCCAGCATTGTTACATGTCTCGACGAAGTGGGCGACGTGTTGCTTTGGATTCCCCTTCCCGTCGAACTGTTGAAACTTTGGAGGTTGATAGCCAGAAGGCATGCGCAAGTTGTCAATCCTCTTAGTATAAGGCTTGATGTAGCGTCCACTACCAGTTGAGCTATCACCTAGCTGACTTTTGATGGTTTGTGCTATCAAATCTTGTAGCTTCTTTTCAGTGAAGGCACCAATATCGCCTTTAGGCTTCTCAGTGTCATCCTCCTCATCATCCTTGTCGCTGTCACTAGGCTTGTCAGTGTCGCTATGATCGTTGTGATCCTTCCTGTCACGAAGCTCCACAATCTCCTTCTGGAGGTCATCAATCTTCTTATTCTTTTCTTCATTATCCTTCATCATTTTTTTTATGAGCTCATTCATGGTTTTAACCTCCTCCTCGAGATTAGAGCTGCCTTCTACCACCATGACTGAAGCACTTGTAAGAGTTGAAGCCTTTATCTTCTTTGGCGACGCCTTGGGTGTGCGAGGAGATGCCTTGTCGACGACCTTAGCACTTTTAGCCTCTTCAATTGAAGGAGTAGAGGAAGCAAGGAGAGCTGTTGCAGCAGCAGCTATAGAGGCGACAAAGAACTTGCGCGGCCTTGTAGGGATGCGTGCAGAGCGTAGGCTGGTAGCAGCAGCGTTGATAGAAGCCTTCTTTGCCATTCCTCTAGTACAGATGCCGACTGATTGTGCAACTGGAGAGGTAGCAGCAGTGGGAGAACCCTGCAGGGTGGCTGCGTAGGTCTTCTTGGAGGTACTGGAGGAGATGTTTTGCTGGGAAGACATCTTCTTGCAGTTGTAGATTTTATTGATACGGCAGTAGAGATGAGAGGTAGAGATGTTTCACGTAGGGTTCACCAAAATTTGTAACAGCAGATTTTGTATCGCAAAATAAATGTAACACAAAATAAGAGACAAAGTAATTTTTATTAATATCAGAAAGTTATGTGTACAATCTCTAATGTATCCTCTGATTCTAATATGCCGTAAAGAGTACGTGTATGCTATCTGTAGAAGAAGCGCGACGTAGTGTTTGAATGACTCCTGTAGAGGTTGTATGCACTCTGTAGGAGGTGTCGATTTGTATTCTTGAGAGGGTCGCAAGGACTTGTTCTCTCTTGAATGTTGTAGCTTGAATGTCTTGGGCAGGCGGCACAGTTTTGGTGTGCTTGTTGACTGCTTGCAGAGGTGTCTTGTAAAGAGAATTTATAGATCTTTTCTTCTCTCTAGAATTTTTCTCTCTATGATTTCTCTGGTTATGTTTTTCTCTCCTTCAAATGAATGAGAACCACTTTATTTATAGTGGTTTAATTCTCCTTGGTGGACTTTTGTAGTCACAGGCCCATTTGTGGGCTTAGTTGTAAACTTGACCCAAATTTGCTTCTTTCTGGGTTTAGGCATCCGAATAACTTCTTTTCCAATCCGAATCGACCCATATTTCTTTTATCGGGACAAAATAATTAAATTAAGTTAAAATTTGGTATTAACTTAAAATAATTAATTTATTTTATTTATTCGGCACTTTAATAAATTTTCCGTGCCTACAGCGATCAAAGCACTCCTTCACGTGATTAGCTTGGGCGGCGAGGCATGAATCAAAGTTTCGAACCTTCATAGATAGAGCCTCCGTCGCATCATAAATGGTGTGCATACATTCACGCATTTCCGAACCACTCTTCACCAACGCACCTCCTTGGCTAACCAAGAATTGCATCCGATCCCGTTGCCTAAACATCTCTTGTTGAATATCGACAACATTCCTCTCAATATTTGCTAGGCATATCAACTCCCGTCATCCAACTCCGAAACTCACCACTCACACCCGACCCTCCATGGGCACGGTTTTGACAACCTTGTCAACAACCGCATCAATTTTCTTGTCTTGCGCATCAAGGCGCTCCATTACTTTACCCATAAACACATCCAATTTTGATTCAAACCCCGAAAAATCAACCACATTCGGTTTCACAACAACCGAACCACCTTTTGACATAAAAATCAATTTCGGACCCAAAGCCTCCAATTTCATAAATTTCAAAAATGTATCACACATATCATCTTTCAAAGTAACACCATAACTACCCGGATCAACAACCCCCTTTTTCTCAAGAACCCGAGACACCCACATCCCATATGGTAAGTCAAGGGTCGAATAAATTTTATCTTCGGTTACCGAAAAAGCAGTTTGAGAAACTTTAGAAAATACAAGGAAGGCAAGGTTGATACCAATTGAAGAGTCAAGGGCGAGATCACCTAAGAGGGGGAGGGGGTGAATTAGGTGTCTATTTAAAATTTTAAGCTTAATTAAAGCTTCTTTAAAAACTCTATGATCACTAAGACACTACTTAGAAGAAAGGAGAAGTTGACACTTCGAACTAGAAAGTTAGAAGTATTCAACAACGATTCAGCAAGTAAATGTCACAGTGGAATTAACAGTGAAATCTGTGTGCAGCGGAAATATTAAAAACGAAATAGACAAAACTCAAGGATGTTTTTTTAAATTGGTTCGGTCACTACTCCGCGACCTACATCCAACAATATCTTATTAAACATCTTTGACGTAAACTCATACAAACAAAGACCCCGAATAATAAAACAACTCCCCAACCTACTCCGGTTGCTATTTGCTCAATGCTACTCCGCACCAAGACTTATGCTCAAAGCTACTCCGCTAAGAGACTTCCCCAACTCTTTCGAGTTGCTATTGCTCAAGACTACTCCGCCAAGAGACTTCCCCAACTCTTTCGAGTTGCTAGTTGCTCAAGATAACTCTATCTTAAGACTTGTTCTACTCGTTTGTTACAAGACTTGTGTTTCTCAAAATGTTCACAAAATGAACGGTGGAGAAAACGATTAAGTACTAACACGAGATCATCGAACACAATACATGCTTTGTTGCAACGAACTAGCTCTTTGTAAAAGACTTAAGAAAAATATTTTGCAAAACAATTAAGTATGAAATGTTAAATGATTTTTGCAAAGATATTTACTCAATAAAACTCAAAGTCTTTTAAGCTTGAAAATATTTTGTTGTTGCACACTTATTCAAATGAAATAAGTGTGGTATTTATAATGTAAGGTAGAGTGTACCTTACGATAAAAATATCACACTACTATGAAGCACAAGTGTTTAAAATAATATAAATGAATTGAAGCTTGAACAACAAGAAGGTCAATTAAGGCACAAGAAACCATGACCGCTTATGCAAGCCAAATGAATTACTTGCACAAGTAATCAAGCTTACTAGTCACCTTAATTTGGCAGCCAACTTAGACAAAATAAGGGTTAGATTTTTCATCAAGAAAGAGCATAAATGGTAGTGACCAAATATAGAAAAGTAAACAACCCATTTTTGGCAAATGTCTTTTTGTGCAAGCTACCTCTTCTCCAAGACACACAAAGCTTTCTTTCATTTTATAAAGATCAAACCAGAATTTTAGCAATGTAAAATGTTGATCAAAAGTTTGAAAAACTATTTTCAAGAGTTAAACATTTCCGAAATATTTAAGAGCCAGAAACCACAGTGACATGTCACTGTCAGTTTTGAAGTACTTAGCATGAATCGAGTTTAATGATCTCTTATACAACACTATGACTCTAAAAATGACGATCTTCATCTCTTGATCTTCTTGTGCAACCTTGAACGATTAGTTTAGCTTTCATAGCTATAAGATTAAAACTTAAGAGGCACACATTATATTAACAATAAGATTAATTTGTCTTAAGGCATCATCAACCAATCTAATCTAGAAATGGTCTCAACACACGGTTACCTTCCAACCAATTCTTTACCACCATCATCTCATATCAATCAATTTTATCTCGTCCACCCTGACGCGGAACCACCGTATTCCACAAAAAATTCAACAAAAACTTTAATTTCGGGGACAAATTCCCCGCCAACACACAACTAGACAATGTAGCCCCATCATCAAAATACCTCTTAACCTCCAACTTAGACGGGTCCTACAGTTCGTCCCATGACGTACTCGGGTCAATTTTGATTCCATCATCAGGAACCAAAAACAGAGTACAAAAATCGTCAATGGTGACGGAAACTGAACGGCCATTCACCACGGCATGCAAAACTCCAGATTTCAAAGAAACAGAAACATAAAACTGAATTACCTCAACTGGATAAATCGGACCAGAAAACCGAGACACGGTCTCCCACTCTTGAAAATTCAAGAAATCATTAAAGAATCCCAAAGCTTCATATTTTTCACACCATGCCTTCGGAAAACTACGACCTCCATGAATACCGTATTTAGCAACCCGGTTAACTAACTTTCGTTCAGCCTTTGTTAAACGAAGCTTGTCAAGTCCGGATGCCGTTTCTTGAAGTGAGAAATCCCGAAACAGAGTCCGAGTGGTAGCCTCGTTTTCCGTGATGTCGTGGTCCTTGGTAGCTTCATCTTGTACCCTATTCTTCCCCTTATTTAATCTACGCCTTTTAGTACCCTCAAGAACCGAACCCGACTCGGTTTGGGTCAAATTGGGTGATTTTTGTTTTGGTTTAGGAGAGAGATTAGTGGACATACAAGTTTTTGGAATTTTGGAGTTTGGGGTGTTGGTATTTTTGGACCTTGTGGAAGCCATTGTTGTGAGCTTGAAGTTGTTGTTTGGTGATGAGTAATTTTTTTTTTTGTTATTGTTGTTGTGCCGTGGAGAAGGAGAGAAAGTGGAGATGGTGATATGTGTTGATAGTGATAGGGATAGGTAATTATGAAAAGTGGTATTGGGTTTTGATCTTTTGTAGGGGACACGTGAGGTTGCCGGCCCTCTTCCTCTTTTTCCTTTTTTTTTTTTTTGAATTTGGGTATGTAGAGTCTATTGATTGAATACGAAAGAGGGGGGGGGGGGGGAATTGAGTATTAAAAACTAGGCCCACTTTTTCGATTTATATGATATGTAATTAATTATTTGATCTTATAGATTAAAATCAACTAATTAATTAATCAAAGTAAGCGTAAGTAACGAAATAACGAAAAGTAAAGAGAGTAGAGAGAGGCACACGGATTTTTGAAGTGGTTCAGTTTCACACGTTGAAACCTACGTCCACTATTCTCGATTAATAATTCTTAGTACCTTTCTATGGATTACAAAAATGATCAACCCACTCGTATAATCAACACTACGATTATAACTCAAGGTGAGTATCGCTAAATACTCTATACTATCTTACGTTAATAAGAAAGTACAATATAACTCACACAGATTCCCGTTAAAGAATTGTAAGATTATAATGGTGTACTATTATCCAACAACGTATTTCACGCAAGCGATTGATAATAATTGATGCACGATTCTTTTGAAAAACAAACACTAAAAATAATAAATATTTTGCTCAAAGGTTTGCTTTAAAACGATTTTGGAAAATACTCTCAAGTATGTGTGTGTCGTGTGATGCTTGTGTATTTCGTGTGTTTGAAACTTGAGATGTGAAGGAGTATTTATAGTAATAGAATCATAGTAGATCTAAAACCCTAGCTTAATATTTAAGAAAGATATTTATCTTTAATATCTTAAAATAATATTTGCTTTATCTTATAGAAATATCTTTATCTCAAAATATGATTTGGTTTATCTTATAGAAATATATTTATCTTTAATATCTCAAAATATTGTTGTAAAGATATAGTAGAATCCTAGATTAAGGTAAACAAGGAAACAAGCCTAGGTTGGCCGAAATCCTATCTTACACGAAACCCTAGGAGGCACAATCCTAGTTTTCCACGAAACCCTAGGTGGCTCAAACCCTAGGTGGGCTTATTAGTTTAACAACAAATTGAGATAGAATATATTAGAAACCTTAGGTAGCATGACAACCCATAAGTTGTATTACTAACCAATAGAATCTCATAAATATATTCTCAATTAAAACTTTTGATAAATATAAAAATACTCTTTCACTTTTGAAAACATTTAAAACATTTTATTTCCAAAATCATGCATCGACATTTATCATCCAAAGTTATAGGCTAAAGCTATAACTTTGAACTTAAAATCACTCGAATGGAATAGTTACCGAATGACGACCTATACTATCTAATCTTCACAAAGATCTTCAGTATACGGATCATCTCTTCATCTTGATCACAAAGACCCTCCATCTTGAGTTTTGTGTTATTTGAAGTAGATCTTGCTTGAAGCGATTTTCTTTAAAGTTATGATTGGGTAGCTATAACTTCCATGTAAACTTCCAAAATTATTTCTGAAATTGTTATAACTTTGCCTCACAGACTTTATCAAAGTTATGCCTGAAGTTCTTATAACTTTGATCTTTATTCTCATAATTGTTGCTAGCTATAATAAGACTAAAGCACACAATTACACGCATATGATATATCGAGTAAAGCACATTTATCAAGTAAGCACATGTCATTATCAAAACTATAAAATTGGTCAAACAGGGTAGGATTGTAAAAGGAATACAGGGTAAATATTTGTGGGATATGGTAAGGATAGGATTAGGTAATTAAAAAGATATGGTAAGATATTGTTGTGTTGGGAATTTTCGGCCAACAAGAGTATTATGTGTAGAATTTTGGTTTAATTAGGAAAGTGAATAAGATAGATTTTTGGCAAATATGTGGTCCATAATTCAATATCCATAAAATACTTAATATGCAAGATACTCACGTAAAATATATAATATTTAAACACAACTATACTAGCAATGGAATACACGGACACAGTCATATAATCTCGTCTTATTCTAGCCAGTCACAGAGGTTCATAAAATAAATATGACGAATTTAATTGTTATCGATTAAACCAATTTCCAACCGCAAAATCTCAAGACGTCTTCTCGCTAACGCCTTTGTTAAAATGTCAGCCCATTGATTTTCAGTACTACAAAATTCGAGTTTAATGTTGCCCTTTTCAACATGGTCACGTAAAAAATGATGTCTAATGTCTATATGCTTAGTAGGAGAATGTTAGAAATAATAATAGCACTCGTATTATCACAAAATACAGGCATACAATCAACATTAACACCATAATCACATAGTTGTTGCTTTAACCAAAGTAATTGGGAACATACTAGTCCTACAGCAATATATTCGGCTTCAGCAGTAGATAACGCAACCGAATTTTGCTTCTTTGAACCCCAAGTAATTGTGCATGGTCCAACAAACGTAGCGAATCCAGATGTACTTTTTCTATCTAAAGAACATCCTGCATAATCTGCATCTGAATATCCTACTAGATCGAAATTACACTCAAGTAGCGAATTAGCTTATGTTTAGACCGTTTTAGATCGAATATCCTACTAGATCGAATTTTACACCGTTTTCCCTCTTTATTCTCTTATGTTTCAGCGAATTAGCTTAGTTTAGCGTCGATTTTATCGTATTTTGGCCCTCATCCCGTGTACTCTCATATTTTTTAATTCCGTCCCAATTTATAGGAAATATGTCAAGGCAAGGACGAGACGGGATGAGAATCGAGAAACCGTCACAAAACAAGTAAAGAAGGAGAAAAGAAAGGAGAAAAGGGAAAACAAAGAAAAGAAAGGAGAAAAGAAGAAGGAGGAAGGGAGGAAACGGGTGCCAGCCGGTAGGTGGCACCGGCAGCCGGCCCACCGGCTTGGCCGCCCAACCCCTCCAACTGGCGAGAAAAAAGAAGGAACCATGGCAGAGAGCCCCAGCCGGTCAGACCCACCGGCAGCAGGCCGGACCGGCTGGGGAGACACCTTGAATAAGCGACGCAGGAGGAAAGGCAGAAGGCTCCAGCCGGCCAAGCCCACCGGCCGCCGGTAGACCGACTCAGACTCCGATCTTTGTTTGCACGCGTGAAATTGTGTGGGTGTTTTTGTCTTTTGAAAAGAAAAAGCAGAGAAGAGACAAAAGGAAGAAAGAAAAGCAGGAAGAAGGGTGGGGACGGAAAGAATAGTCCAACAAACACACACCATTTAGATTAGAATTCATTATATAAAATGAGACTAGTTAGATATTTTTAGAAAGGGATTTTAGACCGTCTCTCCAGAAGAAAAACCCGTCTCACTAGATTAGATTTTCTTATTTTACTTTCTTCCTTTAATTTTTTCCCAAATTTTGTAATAGTTTACTTCACTCGGATTTTGTATGAAGATTAAGATCGAAAGATCGGGTTTTTATTCAAGTTCGTAACTTTTCCGTCTCGTCTTTGTTAATCGGTAAAAATTCAATCTTTCCTCTTTATTTTCATATTTATTTACATTACTTGTTCTTATTTATTTATCTAGTTTTCATGTTGAATATGTCTTCCCTTGTTTATTTCATATCAAAATATCCATCTTTAATGTTTTCCTTCATTAATATGAGTGAGTAGTGTATTGCTAGGGTAAGATGGGGGATTTATTGTAGGTTTATGGGTCGATTATGGTAATTGGGCATAAAGATTAAGTCTTTTAGTAGTCTACTTATTTTGTGCACACAAGGTGTTTGTTGGAATGCTTGAATGACTAATTTGAGTCTTTCCCATGTTTTATTACTAGTTTGAGTGAGAGCTTAGACTTGTATTGTTGTGTGTGTGTTGGATGTTTAGGGAGAGGTTAGGGCGAGAACCCAATCAAACCTTGGACTAGGGTTCGTCTCGCATCGAGAGGTGGAGGCTTGTCTTTTAGTCCGTCTTACACCGAGAGGTGGAGACATGTTTAGACTATCTTTAAACTAGTCCTAACCCCCACCATAATTGACCTATACTTGCATTAATAAACCCATCCACCCTAGTTCCTTTTAATTCTTACTTTATATTGCATATTTGCCTTCTTAATAGTCTAGTTTATCATTAGTCTTCTTCAACTTGCTTTTAGCTAGAACTAAACTAGTATCTGATTAAACCGCCTTAGAACCATAATTACCGTCCCTTGAGATACGACCCTTGCAATACCCAACGATAACTCGTCCGCTTGCGAGGTTAAGTAAAACTCACATCAAGTTTTTGGCGCCGTTGCCGGGGACGGCGATATTGGATAAGATAGTTTAATTGGTTTTAGGCTTAGTTCACTTTTAATTGTTTGATTTTCCATTTGTCCTAGTGCATCTATTTGCATTAGGACTATTTGATCTTCCTTTGAGTGCATGAGTAGGTGTTTTATCGGACCTCTTTTCCCGCTTGATCGAGAGATTGAGAAGACTTTCCGGGCAAGAAGAAGACAAGCACTTGCTTCCTTAAGAAGATCCCCCATTCTTACCTCCACAAATACTCCACCACCCACAATTGAGACTTCAACTTCACAAACACCACCTCCCACTTTACCACCCCTCATCATACCCACAAACATTCCAATAAACATACCACCCATAAATTCACCCACTTCCCCACAAAATTCCAATAACACCCTTTCACCCACAATACCATATTCCTCAATTCCATCAAACTCACCAACAAACAAGAAATGGCGGACCAACCCATGGGCTATTACAATAGGCCGGACCCTAATCGGTCTTGCTCGGCCATCAACTACAGAGCTATTGCTCCCAACACTTTTGAACTCTGTCATCATGTCATCTCATTCATTCAACAAGACATCTTTCATGGGTTGAAGAATGAAGGTGCTCATGAAGACTTGGTAGGTTTTAAGGAGAAGGTGGGAACAATCAAAAGGAATGGGATCACCGAAGACCAAATCTTACTCATGTTATTTACCTTCTCCTTGAAGGACAATGCAAAGAAATGGTTGAATTCTCATGAACCGGGAACTTTCACCACTTGGGCTAGTCTCTCAAAAGCCTTCATCACCAAGTTCTACCCCCCCCCCCCTCAAAAACCGCAAGGATAAGACATGAAATCCAAACCTTCAAGCAAAAAGACTATGAGACATTGAGTGAAGCTTGGGAGAGGTTTCGAGATCTTCTAACCTCTTGCCCTCACCATGGTATCCCGAAATGGTTGACTACTCAAATTTTCTTTCAAACTCTAGAGCAAAGATTTCGAGACATGATAGTGGCGGCCTCCGGGGGAAATTTCGATAAGATGAACAACGCCGAAATCACGGAGATGATTCAAAACATCTCCGAGATGGAGAATAGTTATGGATCGAGAGAGAGCGAGGGTAAGAGTGAAGGGCCTAGTAGGCTTGAGTTGGAGACAAAACTTAAGTTGGATGAGCTATCCAAGAAGTTTGATAATTTGGGGTTGGAAAGAGGCAAGGGGCAAATTTATCATATCCAAGGGGAGATACCTAGCCATGCTAGAGTCTACTATCTTGAGCAACCAAGGTCTCCTCCAAGGACCTACTCTCAACAACCTATTTGCGACACATGTGGTGGTGTCGGCCACACATATGACTTGTGCCCTTCCTTTCCAAGAGATGACCATGTTCAACAAGATTGCTACTCGTTGCAAGATCAACCAAGGTATTCCTATCAACGCCATGAAACCTTCTACCGGGCTTTTCCCAATCAAGACCCGAGGATTTCTTATGAGGGTCAACCCTTGGACCCCAAATATCAAGCTCCTCAATACCAACCACCTCCTAAACCCGACAATTCAAGATCTTACAACAACAACAACCACGACCAAAATTCCGACTCTAGGAGATTTTCACAACATAGCAACCAATGCTATGTCCCTCCTCCATTTAGAGACCAAAGAAACAACAACAACCGAAATCAACACAACAATCACAATCCTCAAAATCAACAAAATTTCCAACAACCACCCCTCTCGAATGAACAACCCAACTCTTCCATTGAACAAATTTTGAAGGGTATGGAGAATAGGGCTATGCAACGTGAGGCAAATACGGAACAAATGATCAAACTCTTGAGATACGACATTTCTAATGTTCAAGCTCAACAAATAAATTTTGATTCCTACTTAGCCAACCAAGAACCCATTACCGTTCAAAAAGGGGAACATGTTCTACCGATTTAAGGCTCCCACCCCACCACATCACCAACAATTACATGCTATCACTTTGGTGGGTGAGAAAAAGTTGAAAAATCCTCAAAAACCCATGAGTTCCAATGAAAAGAAAAGGTTGAAGGGTAAGATGGTGGAAGACCATTACCCTAGTGAAGATGAAATCATCCAACCTCCTCCAAATGTGACCCAAGATTACACACCTCCTTTACCTTTTCCCAACCGGCCCAAGACCGTGATTAAAGAGAAGAAATTTGCAAAGTTTGTGGGAATGCTAAAAAAGCTCGAAGCCTCATCACCTTTCACCGAGGTGGCGAGCCAAATGCCACTTTACACCAAATTTCTTAAGGAGGTGTTGACCAAGAAGAGGAGCATAACCAATGATGGGCTTGTAGCCTTGACGGGAGAGTGTAGTGCGGTGCTTTTGAACAACATGCCTAAGAAACTTCAAGATCCGGGGAGCTTTTCTATACCTTGTTTGGTGGAAAACATTCCGATTTCAAGAGCTCTTTGTGATCTAGGAGCTAGTGTTAGCATCCTTCCTCTACCCCTTGAAAAAAGGCTTGGCCTTGAATATTTGAGACCCCCTTCCATGACCATACAACTTGCCGACCGCTCGGTCAAATATCCTAAGGGAATTCTTGAAGATATCCCGGTCAAAGTGGGTAATATCTACATCCCCGCCGACTTTGTGGTCTTGGACATCCCCGAAAACCAACAAACCCCAATTATCCTTGGGAGACCATTCATGGCAACCGGAGGTGTCATCATTGATGTCAAGAAAGGGCACCTCTCCTTTAATGTTGGTGAGAGCAAAATTGATTTTTCTTTGATGGAGGCTTTGTCCAAGCCGATGGTGGAAAGTGTCTATTCTGTGGATGTCGTTGAAGACATTGTTGATGATTGGAGAAAAGAGGAGAGTGATGAAAGTGATGACTTGTTTGGTGTTGTAGCTTTGGAGAGTTCTAGGGAGAATGAAATGGATTGTCTTATTGATGATGAAATAAATGCGTATTTGAACTCCCCAATTCCATTTGACCTAAGCTCTTTTGAATGTGACCCTTGGCTCCTTAACTCCTCCTCTAGTTGGGAGAGCCAAGTTGATGAGATTGAAGAGGCCATGAGAGAAAATTGCTTGGGAAAATCTCTTCTTGATGAAGAAACGGTGAAGTTGAGATCTTGCCTCCTCCTTCACCTACCACTTTGAAGCCTTCTATACCCTTGCCTCTTGATCCTTTTGAGAGGTTGAGTGTTTTCACACTCTTTACCCCTCCCGTCTACCACGATAAGCCACCCAAAATTACCAAGGGGTGTGGAGAGTTGCCATGTGAGTCTAGCTATATCTTACCAACATCTCCTACTTTATACCACGAAGAAGACGGTGAAGAGTCGATCGAGCTGAATTGGGTTGAGTTTATCGGTGTATCATTCTTTGAGTCCCCTTGCTATTTACTTGTGCTTGTTTGTGGGGTTTGCTCAAGAATTTGATAAGTTGCTCCGGGCTTTGAGCAACGATGATGCAAAACGGAGGCAAAATTGACAAGCTTCCCTTGTGGGTACACGTAAGTGGACCACTTCACTCCCTTGAGCATATGCATTTTGATGAATTTTATTCATTCTTAGGCATTCATGAGTTGAACATTGTCTCTTACCCCACTTTGAAAATTCAAATAAAATTTCCTTGAATCCAAAGTTTTCCCTAAGCATCCAAATGCGAGTTAATTCAAATTAGCTCTCTTTTCATATCAATAAACAAACTTGCATCCATGTAGTTAGTCTGCATTTATTTTAGATTTATTTCACTTTTTGCATTGTCATTTACATATTCTTGCTATTGAAAAACTCAAAAACATGTTATTGCATTTAGTTTGCTCTTCCCCTCCTAGCTTTGGACCATTGAGGACAATGTCCGATTTAAGTGTAGGGAGGAGATTAGTGTATAGATTAATTTTTTTTTTTAAAAAAAAAAAATTTGAAAAATTTGAAAAAATCCTAAAAATTAGTTTATTTTGTATATATTGTTGTGTGCTTCCTCTTATCTCAATCTATAGGTGCACCCCACATCATAAGAAGCATGAAATAGGGAAAATGAAGACGCTATGGTGAGATCTTTCCTATTCTCTTCCCCCTATCTCTTTTTCTTCTTACTTGTTGTTTGAGGAGGACGGGATGTGTTGATGACGATGTTGTGGATTTTGTTGATTGGCATGTGTGCCACTTGTGTGTTGTTAGGAGATAGCACTAGCTTGTGTGTCATATAGTCGGTTAGAGCATGTGCATTTAGGTGTATATATAGATTGCATCATGGCATATAGTTGCATTTAGAAAATTGGTTTTATAAATTGTCTATTTGGAAAACTTGTTGAATGTGCATAATCCCTTCTAGCTACTTTTTCATTCATAAAGTGTTTATCTTAATCATGGAATTTTAGACGCCCTAGGTTGTGTATTTCTAATGAGTTTTGACCCGTCCACTAATGCCGAGTCATGAGTTTGCGCTTATTCCACCTCGACAGCCCCAATTGATGTGAATATTCTGTTAGTTGAAAGAATTCTTAGGTGACCGTCTTACTATGCATCCAACCTTTATTCATTGTTCTTCCACTTCTACTCACAAAAAGGAAACAACGCAAACAAGCCAAAATTTTTGAGTCAAATATCATGTTTTCCTGTTTTCGTCGAGGAAATGCAAAACAGAACTCCTAGGGATTCTAGTGGGCCCATATCTAGGGCTCCGCTCGATGCCACCACGGTGGGGATACCCATATTGTTGGTTCCGACCGCGTGTCCTTGACGAAAACCGTGTGCTATCATGTCAAAAATTGCAAGTCAAAAATACAACTCAAAATGAAAGAAAAAGAAAACCAAAAGAAGAAAAAAATTGTAGAAATGAAAAATTTCCAAGCAATAAGACTCAAATCTCTTTTTCCTTTAACCTCTCTTGGATCATTTACCCTTGAGTTGCATAGTAAGACGGGACGACCCTTGTGTCTCATTTAGTTGAGAGACGTGAATTCCATATGCTATTGTGTTTAATAACGTCACGGGGATCTCATTTCCATCTTCCATTTTATCGCTCTTGACCAAGCTAATAGTAGACGGGACTCGAAATTTTCATTAGTCTTGCACCGCTAAGAGGCGAACACTTTTCCATGCTTTATGATACTAGTGACCTACAAGGATCATGCATTCATTTAGATGGTTTTCCTCATAGATATTTTTGTCACATGGATGAGCCGTGTGATTATTCTTTTGTTAGATGCATTCTTGTCATGGTCCTACATGCTTATCATTTGGATGTATCGCAAATTTTCCGCAAGCCCCCACTTGCCTTGCAAGGGAGTACATACCTCATTGTATTTCGTTGTGAGTTGAAGGGACGGAGAAGGCCCGTGTTAATTGTCGTTCATCAGATTTTAGTAGTTTAGTTTAGCTTATTCAACTAAGGGTCTTGTTTTTGCTCACTTCCTTACTCGGGGACGAGTAATATTTAAGTGAGGGGAGGTTTGATATATGATTGTTTTAGACCGTTTCCCCTATTTATTCTCTTATGTTTCAGCGAATTAGCTTAGTTTAGCGTCGGTTTTATCGTATTTTGGCCCTCATCACGTGTACTCTCATATTATTTAATTCCGTCCCAATTTATAGGAAATATGTCAAGGCAAGGACGAGATGAGATGAGAATCGAGAAACCGTCACAAAACAAGTAAAGAAGGAGAAAAGAAAGGAGAAAAGGGAAAAGAAAGAAAAGAAAAGGAGAAAAGAAGGAGGAAGGACGGAAACGGGTGCCAGCCGGTAGGTGGCACCGGCAGCCGGCCCACCGGCTTGGCCGCCCAACCCCTCCAACTGGCGAGAAAAAAGAAGGAACCATGGCAGAGAGCCCCAGCCAGTCAGACCCACCGGCAGCCGGCCGGACCGACTGGGGAGACACCTTGAATAAGCGACGCAGGAGGAAGACAGAGGAAAGGCAGATGGCTCCAGCCGGCCAAGCCCATCGACCGCCGGTAGACCGACTCAGACTCCCTTCTTTGTTTGCACGCGTGAAATAGTGTGGGTGTTTTTGTCTTCTGAAAAGAAAAAGCAGAGAATAGGCAAAAGGAAGAAAGAAAAGCAGGAAGAAGGGTGGGGACGGAAAGAATAGTCCAACAAACACACACCATTTAGATTAGAATTCATTATATAAAATGAGATTAGTTAGATATTTTTAGAAAGGGATTTTAGACCGTCTCTCCAGAAGAAAAACCCGTCTCACTAGATTAGATTTTCTTAGTTTAATTTCTTCCTTTAATTTTTCCCCAAATTTTGTAATAGTTTACTTCACTCGAATTTTGTATGAAGATTAAGATCGAAAGATCGGGTTTTTATTCAAGTTCGTAACTTTTCCGTCTCGTCTTTGTTAATCGGTAAAAATTCAATCTTTCCTCTTTATTTTCATATTTATTTACATTACTTGTCTTTTAACTACTTGTTCTTATTTATTTATCTAGTTTTCATGTTGAATATGTCTTCCCTTGTTTATTTCATATCAAAGTATCCATCTTTAATATTTTTCTTCATTAATATGAGTGAGTAGTGTATTGCTAGGGTAAGATGAGGGATTTATTGTAGGTTTATGGGTCGATTATGGTAATTGGGCATAAAGATTAAGTCTTTTAGTAGTCTACTTATTTTGTGCACACAAGGTGTTTGTTGGAATGCTTGAATGAGTAATTTGAGTCTTTCCCATGTTTTATTACTAGTTTGAGTGAGATCTTAGACTTGTATTGTTGTGTGTGTGTTGGATGTTTAGGGAGAGGTTAGGGCGAGAACCCAATCGAACCTTAGACTAGGGCACGTCTCGCATCGAGAGGTGGAGGCTTGTCTTTTAATCCGTCTTACACCGAGAGGTGGAGACATGTTTAGACTAGTCCTAACCCCCACCATAATTGACCTATATTTGCACTAATGAACCCATCCACCCTAGTTCCTTTTAATACTTACTTTATATTGCATATTTGCCTTCTTAATAGTCTAGTTTATCATTAGTCTTCTTCAACTTGCTTTTAGCTAGAACTAAACTAGAATCTGATTAAACCGCCTTAGAACCATAATTACCGTCCCTGGGATACGACCCTTGCAATACCCAACGATAACTCGTCCGCTTGCGAGGTTAAGTAAAACTCACATTAGTGGTGCAGAAAAGTTATGTCCTACACCATTCTCCCTACAATATTCTATAAAAGCTTGATAATCAAATTCGGTGCCATGATCCGTACGAATGGAAACTAACTTTTTATCATACTTGTTTTGGGAAAGCTTCATTAGTACTACAAACTCATCGAAATTTTCATCTTTAGTAAATAGAAAGATAGGGCATACATACCATGAGTAGTCGTAGACTAGGACGAATACGTACCTTGATCCACCGCGGCTTCTAACTTTCATAGGTCCACACAAATCCATGTGTACCGACTCAAGTGGACGTTCTGTACTTACTACTCGTTTTGGTTTGAATGAAGATCTAACTTGTTTACATCGGGCACATGAGTCACACATTTTTTCTTGTTCGAATTTAATTGAGGGTAAACCTTCAACTAAATCCCACAATTTGAGTTTCTTTAAAATCGTTGGACTGATGTGTGCAAACCTCTTATGCCACAAGCATGAATCATCTACAGTAACTTTCATGCAGGTAAAGGAACTTGTAGTAACTTTATTTAAATCAATCATATACACGTTCCTTTTACGTAGACCTTCTAAAATAACATTACTAGTACCTTCAATTATGATACGACAAACATTTGAATGAAAAACTATTTTATTGCCTTTGTCACATAATTGAGAGATACTTAGCAAGTTATGTTTAAGACCATCTACCAGATAGACATTATTAATAGCATGTGAAGGAGATATACCAATCTTACCTATACCGATTATTTTGCCCTTCTTGTTGTCTCCAAAAGTGACCTTGCCACCGTTGAAGGGCTCTAGTGAAAGAAAGAGATTCTTGTTTCCGGTCATGTGTCTCGAACAACCACTGTCGAGATACCATAAGTTGTTTTCTTTCTCTATTATCTGCAAGAGAATCAAATACAGCTTTTAGGTACCCACGCTAAGTTGGGTCCTTTGTGCTTAGTGACTCTGTATATTTGATCCTTCCTAACCCATACCTGTCTAACAATTCTTTTATTCTAAACATAGGGTTGTCTAAGTTTATTATAGTGCGTTCTAGGTTTTCTATTCACACTAGGTTTAAATGACTGCTTCTGATTCACATACGCTTTAGATTTTGAAGGTATAGATGTGTAATCGAAAGCTATGTCATAAAACCATCTGAACACATTATTTCTACATTCATCACGTTGAGGTTCAGGTTTAGACTCATCAATACTAGACACGTCGTGTTCTTTAACAAAATTAGTTTGATTTTTGTTGTCGTTAACATATTTAACACAATTCTCTTTAACATGACCATTGTGACCACAATAATTGCAAATCAGATATTCTGAAAGATTGACATACTTCCTTCTTCTGAAATCACGGTCAGGAGGAGTGGATTTGCATTTATCATGGTCTCTACGACTATAACATTCATGTCCTAAACCCATCTTCATGTTATTGTTAGACTGTTCGGTAAGGAAGTCTAAGACCTTCTGACTTCCTTCCCATTTATCATGAACTTTTCGTGCATGTAGGAGCAATTCCTTCAAAGACTGAATTTATTTCTCACACGACGAATGATCTACATTCGAGTCTTTGGAGGGATTGTTCTTTTTGAAATTTTCACGAAAATCGTTAAAGCGTTTGTTCAAGATAAATTTCTCCTCATTGTGTTGATCTTTGGCTTGGGAGAATTCAGCCTTTATATCTTTCAATTGCTGAGAAAGAAAGGAGTTTTCTTTCTTATGATCAACGATAGCAACTTCCTTTGCCGTAGCTTCAGATTGTAAAAGCTCATTGACTTTCTTCAATTCTAAAGTTATAGCTTCATTAGCTATAACTTTGGCTTGAAGATGCTTAATGTTGAGCTTTAACTCTGAGATTATAGCTTCATTAGCTATAACTTTAGACTCAAGAGTTTCTTTCTCAACATTTGTCATGTCTGAAGTTATAGCTGAAGTTGCCATAACTTTAGACTTGAGCTTCTTAGCTTTGGCCTTTAGAAGTTGGTTTTCCTCAGCAACGTCAAGAATTTGTTGTTTAAGATCTTTTAATTCAAGACTCTGTTCATGACAATGATCTAAGGTTTCTTCAAAATACTTAATTAAAGACTTCTTAGACAATTTCTTAACTTGCTTTTTAAGTTCAAGATGACTAACCTCTTCATCATCTTCTGAATCTGGTTCTGAATCTGAATTGCCGACAAGGCATATCTCAGATTCGCTCTCATTGTCACTGTCAGAAATTAGGTCAAGACTAACGTTGCTCAGACGTAGGTTGGCGACTTCTTCTTCCTCTGACTCGTCGTCTTCTGTGTCGAGATCTCCCCACCAATAAGCCATCTTGAATTCCTTCTTGGTTTTGTCTCGTTGATTTTTGTCTTTGATTTTCTTCCATGTAGGGCAATCCTTGATCATATGATCGTTATCCCCGCACTTGAAGCAACCACGACTTGAGAAAGACCCTTTTGACTCAATTGGCTTCTTATAAGATTTGTTAGTGTTATTGTTAAACGTTTTCCCTTGTGGTTTATTAAAGATTTTTTTCTTAAAACGTCTAGCAAATAACACTGTGTCATCTTCAAGATCCGAATCATTTTTTTCACTAGACTCGGCTTGTAAAGCCACCTTCTTACTGTTACTGTCGTTTGCCTCATCCTCATCAAGAGTAATCTCGTGAGCCATTAGGGTTCCGAGTAGCTCTTGATAAGATAGGTTAGATAGATCTTTACATTCCTCAATTACCATCACCTTAGGTCTTCATCGTCTAGATAGACTTCTACGGATCTTCCTGGCAATTTCCTCGGAGTCAAAAGTTTTTCCAAGATTTTTGAATTCATTAATGATACTAGAGAAGCGAGTGGACATGCTGTCAAGCGATTCATTTTGCTCCATAGAGAACAATTCGTATTTTCGCATCAACAATGCAATACGTTGCTTTTTGACAACAGTTGTCCCTTCATAGGCTAACTCTAGACCATCCCATATTTCCTTGGCAGTAGAGCTAGATGAGAAACGGTCAAACTCACTAGAAATCATGCCGTTTTGCAACAGGCTGATAGCTTTTGAGTTTTTCTCAGCTTTCTTATAATCTGCCTCAACATGATATCTTCTTTCTTTTCGGTGGAAGTGCCAGTAACAGATCCAAGCATGATCTTATTAGGGTCATTCTTAATGATTAGCCAACACCCCCAATCGTTACCCTTTATGTAATGGGTCATCATATTTTTCCACAAACTGTAGTTCTTCCCATTGAATACGGGACACTTCAGATGTTTGGAATCCATTAAAATAAAATTAAATGCAGCGAAAAATAAATAAAAAATAAAAGGATAAAACGGATCAGACTCCTTGCTGTGAGGCAATCAAGAGCACGAGGCTCTGATACCAATTGTAGAGTCTATTGATCGAATACGAAAGAGGGGGGGGGGATTGAGTATTAAAAACTAGCCCCACTTTTTCGATTTAAATGATATGTAATTAATTATTTGATCTTATAGATTAAAATCAACTAATTAATTAATCAAAGTAAGCGCAAGTAACGAAATAACGAAAAGTAAAGAGAGTAGAGAGAGGCACACGGATTTTTGAAGTGGTTCAGTTTCACACGTTGAAACCTACGTCCACTATTCTCGATTAATAATTCTTAATTAGTACCTTTCTACGGATTAAAAAAATTATCAACCCACTCGTATAATCAACTATGATTATAACTCAAGGTGAGTATCGCTAAATACTCTATATTATCTTACGTTAATAAGAAAGTACAATATAACTCACACAGATTCTCGTTAAAGAATTGTAAGATTATGTGATGTACTATTATCCAATAACGTATTTCACGCGAGAGATTGACAAAGATTGATGCACGACTCTTTTGAAAAACAAACACTAAAAATAATAAATATTTTGCTCAAGGTTTGCTTTAAAACGATTTTGGAAAATTCTCTCAATGTGTGTATGTGTGTCGTGTATTTCGTGTATCTCAATGATTGAGATGGGAATAAGTATTTATAATAGAAGCATAGGAGATAAAAATCTAAAACCCTTGCTTCTTATTTAAGAAAGATATTTATCTTATAATATCTCAAAATATTATTGCTTTATCTTGTAGAAATATATTAATATTTTAATATCTCAAAATATTGTTGTGAAGATATATTAGAATCCTAGGTTAAGGTAAACAAGGAAAATAACCTATGGAGGCCGAAATACCTATCTACACGAAACTCTATGAGCACGCAACCCTAGGAGGCACAATCCTAGGTTTACACGAAACCCTAGGTGGCTCAAACCCTAGGTGAGCTTATGAGGCTAAGAATAAATTAAGATAGAATATATTAAAAACCCTAGGTAGCATGACAACCCATAAGTTGTATTACTAACTAATAGAATCTCATAAATATATTCTCAATTAAAACTTTTGATAAATATAAAAATACTCTTTCACTTTTGAAAACATTTAAAATATTTTATTTTCAAAATCATGCATCAACATTTATCATCCAAAGTTATAGGTTAAAGCAACTTTGAACTTAAAATCACTCTAATGGAATAGTTACCGAATGACGACCTATACTATCTAATCTTCACAAAGATCTTCAGTATACGGATCATCTCTTCATCTTGATCACAAAGACCCTCCATCTTGAGTCTTGTGTTATTTGAGGTAGATCTTGCTTGAAATATTTCTTTAAAGTTATGACCAGGTAGCTATAACTTTGCACATGAACTTCCAAAGTTATTCCTGAAGTTCTTATAACTTTGTCTCACAGAATGCTTCAAAGTTATTATGCCTGAATTTCTTATAACTTTGATCTTCTTTCTTGTAATTGTTGTTAGCTATAATAAGACTAAAACACACAATTACATGCATATGATATATCAAGTAAAGCACATTATCAAGTAAACACATGTTATTATCAAAAGTATAAAATAGGTCCAACATAGAACAATGTACGGGTTTGTGCATTATTCACTCTTTAAGCTCAATGAAAGTTAGGGAGCAAAGATACAAGCATTAAGTCTCAACCATCACCTTAAAATCTGGCTATGAATGTCTTTCTACATCTAGTTCCTGAAGTTGTGTTGGAAATTAAGATTGCACTCACTACGAGAAACAACCGTGATATCGACCGCAAAATACCGTTTGTCCTTTATATCGGTCGGTAACAATAAAGTAGGCGGTAAAATACTGACCGAAGGTTAAAAGATCGGAAAATATATCGATGAAAATATATCAATTACTCCGTAAATATATATATATGTAATGGCTAGTTGGGTACTAGCTCAAGAAAGACAAGGCATTAGTTCTGCATATATATATATATATATATATATATATATATATTATCAATTTGAGAAGTTGAAAAATGTGTTGAATATAAGTTATATAATTGGCTCACGAACGGTTTATCTGTCTCGTTTATGTTCCTCTTCTTGTATTCCGTTACCCTTCTCTTTTGACACATAATCATGATTATAGTAATCATTGTATAAAACAAATTGAGTGTGTCAGAAAATAAAGGCAATGATACACAAGATGAAACTTGAAAGTGAGACACGAGATTCGCTAGTAGCTGTCTCACGAAACTCACAATTGACTAACTGAGCTAGATTATTATCCAAATATAGTAACACTGCCATCCTAATATATCTTAACTATTAACCCTGAAAAATTATACAATTAGCTAAAAGAAAGTTATATTAAAGATCTGATTAAGTCTTTATTATTAATTCACAAAAATCCTAGTAAAACATATTGGTTTATATAAATTAAGTTACAATAGTGTTACATAGCCCATATCCTCTAAGAATAATCTGTGTATTATATACAACTAGTTTTTATACCCGTACAATGCACGGGCTAGAATTATATTTCTCTCATGTGTATACGTTAGCATTTGTTTTTGTTTAGAACTAATATAATCTTTTTCTAAATTACCCTACCTTTAGCAATCTACCCACAGTCACATCCTCTTATACAATCATGTTGCATATATTGAATCATAACTTACATCACCAAATCATCAATCGTTACTACAAATTATTACTATCTTTTACTATTCAATTGAGATCACATACGAAACTTACCACATACAAGAATATGCTCAATGCAAATGAGAATGTTGTTATAATCAGGTCGTGTCTCGCTCCTTTTCTAAGTTACACTCCCAACTTGAGATGAGAACGAAGGAAGAGGTTGAAATGTATGAAGAAAATGATATTCGATCTAGAGTTCATGAGGTTTGGGGAAGAAAGAAATATAAAATGATTTCACTTAATTCCGACTTCTTAAATACCAAAACCGTTGACTCGCACTACTCGGTCGAGTATCACAACCTATTTACCAACGACGAATCTTCATTAGGGTGGGACATATTTTTTTTTTTATTAACCCTTTAAAATGAAATCTACTTGGGTATATGAACCGAACATATATTTTGTTATTTGCCCTTTTTTAAACCTAAGCCCGACACTATTAATGCGTTTGTTTTTAGGCTTGATAATCCATTTATATAACTGGGTCAACAGGAATACGACACAAGATTTATTTGAGTTGAAGGGTGTGTAACCCCTTTACATATAAGTGTATAAGACGAACAAAAATCCTAAACAACTTGATTTATTTACCAGATCTAATGTAATTTCAGACAATAATGCCATAACACTTGTAATTTCTATGGAACTAGTTTTAAACTCGTGCAAAAAATGCACAGGTCATAATAACATGTGTTATTATTGAATACATCACATACTTGAGCATATAAATATCACCACCTTCATATTTTTTTTTTAACTTAATCAATATTCATATAGTAAATGCTTGTATCCTAAATGAATAAATGTTTTATTTTTCCAACTTGTTTTATTTTACCGATTTTTTCAAATATTTTTTCCATTTCTTATATATTCATATGTGCTTTTTATTTTAATTAATTCGTAAAATATTTTTGTGTTTTGTTTTCTTTCGGGGTACCATTCGATTTTATAAACTATATAATTTATCCAATTTCTTTTCTATATATGGAGTAGTTTATGTATTCTTGTACTAAATTTGCAATATCTTTTTTTATTTATTGATTTATTAATTCATTGAAATTTTGTCACAATTGTTATTTTTTCATAAAATTTTGGTTGATCGTACTGTATAAGGAATCTTTAATATGAATTTTTATATTACTTTAATATAGTTTTTGTAATTTTTGGATGTTGATATTGTAGGAATTTGTATTAGTAATATTTACGCAACCTAAATGTATAATGTATGGTTCGTGTATATGGTTTTGTTTTAATAGAAGTAACTAAATAAGAGTAAAAGTTAGAGAGTAAAGAGTGTTAATTAAATCTTGTCAAAGTAGTGGGGGTCCTACATAGGAGAAAAGAGAATTGCCCTTCTTAATTCCTGAAATCAGGAACCAATAGAAATCATTTAATTGTTTTTGCTTTTACATAAAGAATATTTCGATCTATATAATTTTAATTATTTCTCATAATTTTTTTCGACTGCTTTATCATTAACGATGTTTCAGATTTTTTTTTTATAAAATATTTATTTCATTTTAACTATAAATAATAGATATTTTTTTTATATTAATGAAGCATTTCGACCATAATCAAAGTATTTTGATTTCAATAATTTATTTATTCTTTTTATAATTAAATAATATTAATATTTTGCACCCTTTAATTTTTTTTATAGTGTCTTTAAATAATATTTTTCGTAGTTGTATACAGTGCAGATTGGATTTTTTTTAAAATTTTAATAGTTTATTTTTTTACATTGTAATTATAATAATTACTATATAATTATACCCCATATACAAATCAAGTTAATAAAGGAGCAGTTCACATATTGTATTGGAATCACTTTATGAAATATGATAGTATGAGGAGATAGAGTAATTAATGTTTTGTTGTGCACGTGGGGCCTGTTTTTCTTTTTTCTTCCTGAAATTGATCAGCCAATAGAAATAATCTAAATGTTTTTGCTTTAGTATACAGTAGATACCTAGATTATACATTATAATCTACTTGTATTACATGGATATTAATTAACGTTAATAAGTATTAATCATACTATCACTACGTATAACATTTTATTTTGCAAAGCTCCCTACGATTAACGTTGATTATTTTGCAAATTGTTTATATGATAATGCAAGACGCCAAGACTCATGAGAGAATAAAAAAATTACGACATAGATTATAGTAATTTAATGATGGGTGAAACTTAGCATACTATATAAAGCTTTTCATTTGAGTAATTATATGTTCACTAAAAAAAACGTTTGAAAAAAAAATAACTACGACAAAAGTTCTAGTAATGTAATATCGAGTGATAATATTATTCCATAAATGAAAATTTGAGACTTAGGTATTTAAGGAATTAAACTAATTATTGTAGAATTGTAGGAGAATACAATCATCCCAGTTTGCAAACGAATTGTGCAGGCAAATTATATCCATATCCTGCTCCAATGAGTAGGATATAATATACTCTCATCACTTATCTTCCCATAACTTCCCATAAGTTAGTTATTGAAAATACATAAAATCAAAGTAAAACACTTTAAAATTTAAATTTTGATAAAAAAAATAAAAATAAAAAATGTGTACCATCTTTCTTCTATTAAAACACAAACACTTAGATCCATTTGGTGAAATCACCTCATCATGTACACAAGGGCCCACTAACTTTCTAACTTCATTTAATTAAAATACACCTTCTAAAATATAATTAATATTTGCAAAATGATTTATGCATAAAATTTTTTATTTCCATATTTACGAATAATTCCAATGAAAATTTAGTACACGTTTGTTTTAGGATCATTAATGTTTTTACCAAATACGGAGCATAAATTAAAAATTCATTTTATATATTATTTTCCCTAGACCTGGCAAACAGATCGGGTCGTGTCGGATTTGTGTTCGTGTCACATGTTAAACGGGTCATGAACCCTCAACCCAAACCCGACCCAATTAAATTTCGTGTCGTGTTCGTGTTGACCCACTTACATAAATGGGTCATCAAGCCTCAACCCTAACCCGTTAATTTCGTGTCGGATTCGTGTCGTGTTTTCGTGTCAAGTTAATTTTGGAAAGTTAAAATATGTTTATTTGATTGAGGATCAATAAATATTAGAATTAATTTAGTATACAGGTCATTCGTGTCGGATTCGTGTTTTAAGAGCTTAACTCAAACCCGACCCAATTAAATCTCGTGTCGTGTTCGTGTTGATCCACTTACATAAATGGGTCATTAAACATCAACCCAAACCCGTTAATTTTGTGTCGGGTTCGTGTCGTGTCATTATTTGTCGCCTCTAATTTTCCCCACTTTTACACAAATTAGTAAGAAAATACTCATGTAACTAAAAATACTCTCCTTCAATTGAATATGATATAATCGTAAATTGGTGTTGATTAGTCATGTCAGTTTTATTGGAAAATAATATTAAGAATAATATAGATTTACTTATAAATTAAATTATATAATATATTTATAACCATACCAGGCCAGTTTGCAAAATTATAATTAAAAAAAATCAACAAATTAAATTACAGTTTAATGAAATGAATACTAAGTGGTGGGAAACTATCGATTTATTAAATATTCACTTTATTAAAATATAGCTTATTTTAACACAATCAAACGGGTTTAAATTATCGTTTATTTTATGTTTGCCCTTGTGAATTCCAAAAGGTAATATATGATAAAAACAATGTTCGAAAAACAAATCCGTGCAAAACTAGTTATTTATAATTTTTGTTCCTCTATAAGTAGAGATCACATTTGATATATTTGGTATTTATTTTAATCTTACCCTTATATTCATATCACATAGTTAATATATATATTCATAACAGTTTATTCACATGGCATAATTGACATATTCGCGAGATACTCACATTATACAATTAACATATTCACGTAAGTTGAAAATCATATATTCACAAAGTAAACCTTACACACTTACAAAAAGGTAGTATATATATTAAGTCTAATGTAACAAACATATTCACACACATACAAAATTAAACCTCATATATTCACATTACATAATCGACATATTCACGTAAATTAAAAATCATATTTTCACAATAAACTTGCATAAATTACACTATTAATATAGTATTCACACAATATGACAAACATATTCGCAAATTGGTTCTAGGGGAGAATAACGATTGAGATAATCATAGATATTCATTTAATAAAAGATACATATTCACACAAGGAAACATATGAATATCTCAATTATATGATGTGAATATGCGAGTAAAATTAAAATAGACACTAAAATATATCAAATGTGATATCTAATTATAGAGAAATAAAAATTACGAATAATGATATGATTTTTATAATTTTCCAATTTATAATATTTATGTTTTATAAGTTTAAAAAAAAAAAGTAAATAAAGTGGTAGTATGGAGTATCATATCATACACCTAAGTGTATGGTATAAGAATTGAATTGCGCATCAATTGTTATATTCCAAATAAAAACAAATAGTTACGCTTTGAGTTGGTTACTTCATATAAAGAGATAATAATATTCTTTATTTGATATAATAAAGGGTTATTGCGGTTTAATCCAATAACAAAATCAACAAATTCGTTGAACATGTACATGTATATACCAATAATATATGTTGGATCAGGTTATACTTATTCACATACATATGTACTTGAGTGTCATCCACATCTATATATAAGACGACTCGGGTAACTTGAAATGAAATATCATCAATAAACTTTCATTTATCAACATATATATCCTCAATAATTATCACTAGTTTAAGTGTTTAACCAGAGATGGCTACTTATAGTATATCTTGTTGCACTATTGCTTTTCTCCTTTTTGTATTGGTGTCGATCAACATCATGGAAGTCTCAATGGTAAGATAAGTATTTTTTTTGTACATGTGAAGTTGGAAAAAATATTCACGTGTTAATTTATATTTTGCCTAGCCAAATCTCACAATATATATCACGTAGAAAAATTTCATTTTCTTAACTTGAATATATTCTGGTGATCAAGTGTTTGTGTATTTTCTTAGTTTCGTGGCTTGATTTAAGGTTGTACCACAACAGAATTCATTTAAATAACTAATTATGTTATCATCATAATAAGTGAAAAAAAAATGATATTGAATTTTATTTTAAAGTGAGTTTACAGCTAATGGTAACTTTTTCATCAAAACGAGACAGAACTCATGTTTCAAACCAAGGGTAAAATCTCACATTATGTAAGTAGATAAGATCAAAGTAACAAAAACGAAACACAAAAATTCTTTCGCTTCCGCTAATGCATCAGTATCTTAAATTGAAAATTTTCATATATCTGGATCATTGAAGTCGTTAATGTATTGCATGTACACTTCACATTTGCGCGTATCAACATATAACATTCATTCAAAAATATAACTTTGATGTTTAATCTACTCTTATAGTAATACAATTTGGTTTTTTTGACAAAATTTGTTAACATGCGAGAGTTTGATAGTTGTAAGTATTTGATTACAAATTTTAATTTAAATTGTAACTAACTTTATTGTGGCTTTGTGTTCATTTGTGCAAATGAAAGGCTGGCGGTGAAGGTTCACTAACAATAGAAGGTAAATATTACGATATTATATACACTATCACCTTTATTTGTCTGTTTGTTTTTCTTCGTACAAACATTTAAAACTCTAATTCACAAAATATTTCTATTTTTATATCGATTGCATAATTACATATTGTTTTGGTTTCACAGAATGTCCATCAGCATGTTACGTACGATGTTCAGCAACTTCTCATAAAAAGCCATGTTTGTTCTTTTGTAACAAGTGTTGCCAGACATGCTTGTGCGTTCCATCGGGAACTTATGGGAATAAGGAAGAATGTCCATGCTATAATAACTGGAAAACCCAAGAAGGCAAGCCAAAATGCCCTTGATTGTGTAAATTAAACATATTTACAAAATACAGATATATCGTCTACTTTGAGTTGATTATTAATTACCAGTTTTAAAAGTTGGTATTGTAAGGCTAAAGTTAGATTAAGTCTTGGGCGATAAGAAAAGTAATTACTTGTCAAGTATTTGTATTATCGCATATCCTAAAGTGTACTATTGATGCTCTCATTTGAGATTGTCAACTGGTATTTGTTATAATATTTCACAAAGTGGATGGTCTTCTTATTTTGTCAAGTGGAATAGACTTTTATTTTTAAAGGATTAATTGGTAAGAATACTCTGAACTATGGGTGTCCCGCTTAAAATACTCCAAACTCTATTTTAACCACCAATAAAACCAACTAGTACCCCAATTTACTTTGAATAGAATTGGGGTTTTCTTAACTTATTGTAGTGGGTAATTTTTTTAATATCTCCACCCTTTCTGCTTTATTAGTCTTAATCTTCTTCTTTTACCCTTTTTCTTCTTCCTTCTCCATTTTTCATCATTTCCAATCTCCTCCATTCTTCACTAAAACTATAAAAGAAAATTTTCACAATAATTTAATCCGGATCTATAAAAGGTTTTATGAAATTCTCACTAATGTATAGTAAACCGCAAAAAGGCATCCATGGGAGCTAATTTATCAACAACATCAACACCCCAAAACCCACCTCCCTCAACCTCAACCATGTCTTCAATTTTCCACGAATCCCAAAACCCATGATCCCAAAAATCGTCATTGATTGAGTGATGATTAAGGCTACAATACAACAGATTTTGGTCAAGAGATTTAAGATTGGAATCCGAAGTGAATTAATTGGACAGTTGGTGAGTTGATTTCAGAGTAGATGTGGGTGAGATAGTAGTTGGCACGTTTATGATTTGGGGATGAGGATGCCAAGCTATTGATGGGTGTACTGTGTTGAAGGTAGGAGATGAAGGCATGATGCCTAATGGTGCTTAGGAAAGAAAAAAAAAGGGTTAAAAAAGAGGGTAGAACTTTATTCACCTGCTTAGCAGGTAGTCGGTTATATATTGTAATAAAAGCGGATGGGAGTACTAGTTGGTTTTATTGGTAGTTAAAAGAGAGTTTAGAGTATTTTAAGCGGAACACCCATAGTTCAGAGTATTCTTATCAATTAATCTTATTTTAAATTCGTTACTACATAGGTAAAAATCTAGTTGATCATTTCTATAAACTAATTTGTCCGAATATAATTGTCGATAATTTATGTTTTATTCCAACCAACTATGAAAATGGTTATCATATCACTACTTAAGCTAATCTCTACTTTGTACATATAATGATATAAAAAAACAAAATTTTGAAGCCACATTACTCTTCCCCGTTATAAAACTTCCCCAATATAAGGATACCATCACTGTTGGATTGTTGTTGGATTGTAAAACTTCTCCGTTATAAAACTTCCCCAATATAAGGATACTATCACCCTTATGATGTTTGATCACATAAATCCCTTATTAATTATTCCTTCATATTCTCAATAACCTTCCCCTTTCACTTTAACACAAAAATTAAGAAAACATACTACCCCACCATATAATTAATTTTGGACCACACAAATACACCACCCCACAATACAATTAAATTTGGACCACACAAACCCTTACCAAAAAAGAAAATAGGAAAAATATTGTGAATAGAAAAAAATAGAAATGAGGAATGTTATTGAGAATAGGAGGGAGTATATAATATGAAAACAGTAGGTCTCCCTTGTGACGGGACAGACCTTGCGACGGGTTTTTCCTCTAACAAAATGGGTAGAGGGAACATGTGGGGCACCCCCCATGTGCTTCCCCTTTTCCCTTAAATGGGTCATTTGTGAGGGGAAGTGGTACCCGTCGCAAGCTTGTGACGGATACTGCCCATCACAAACAAGAATTTGTGATATGAAAATAGTTATATAATATAAAGTATAGTGCTATAGTGCTTTTACTGATATCACCAAACCTATTTATTACAAAGGATACAATTATTCCAATCTTCAAACTTAGGTTATGCTCATCAGTTGTATTTGATTTACATGTTTTATAAGTGATTTTTTTTCTATAGTATCAATTTTCGGATTTTTTTTTATATTGTGTATACAAAAAAATTTCAATAAGAATGTACTAAACACAATGTACAACTAAATATTTTGACAAATCATTATACAAACAAAAGGCATTATAGGTAAACCTAATCATAGTCGTTATTACATAAAGAGTATATTGACATGCATAATTAATTAACTATGTCATTGGTGTCAAAATTCAAGTTTTATATGTAGATCCGCTTGTAATTCATACCACGATCATTGAACATAATTTTGCTTTTCACATGTTGACTGAAAATGAATTAGCATAAACAAAACTCTTAGAAATTCTAATTTTTTTAAGATAATATACCGTTCAAAAAATTAAAATTCACATGAGAGAAAAAGGTTCAATAAAAACTATTGATGTGACGGTTATATACCGTCTTTACTAACCCAATTCTTAACTACTTTAGCCTTGATATATGTTATTTATAGTTATTTTAGCTCATTAATGCATTTTGGTTGTAGTTGCATCACTACAAGAAAACAACATTCAGGCGACTGATATTGGCGACTAATTTCAGTCGCTAAAATGAATTTGGCGACTGAAATCAGTCGCCCAGACCCAGTCGCAGTCATTAGTCGCCAAAAAAAATTCGGGCGACTACTTTCAGTCGCCAAATTGGCGACTATTTTCAGTCGCCCGATTTTATTTTCAGTCGCCAAATTGGCGACTACTAGTATCAGTCGCCTTATTACAGTCGCCTGAATCAAGATTTCTTGTAGTGCATTGTTTGGATGTGTTTATACGCAATTTCGGTTTAATGTGTAGGTGTCATGTTCGAGAATCGCATTCCGAGTTTGGGAAGTGACTTGGTCATTTTTACACTTATGTCTTGGACTAAATTCATGCCAAATAATGGGTTAATAAGAGTTAAAATTAAAGATTGTGGATTAAAGACAAGTCAAGACCCAAAGATGAAGGTCAAAGAGCGGAAACAAGTGAAGAAGAGGACACGTCACACAAGAAAGCCGCGGGGCGCGGCTCAGCATTGGATTCCGACGACTTTTCTAATTCTTCTTTAATTCAGCAATTATGCTCACATTTTATGAGGCTTTAATAGGTTTTATGAAGATGCTCTTTGAAGACCTATATAAGAAGATGGTATTGATCAAATTACACACACTTCATCCACCTTTAAGTCATTAGAAACATCAAAACAAGTTCTAGTTTATAGTTTGTTTATTTTTTGTATGGAAGACTAACTTCCTCATCTTGAGTCAAGCAATTGAAGCAAATGAACTAGTGTTTTGTAAGACTCTTTTATTCTTTGTTATTATCTCTTGAATATTGATTTTTATTCTCACCTCATTGTTAAGATATTGATAGTTCTTGCTAGTTTGATCACCTAATTTGTCTTATCTATAATCTATTGTTAGTTTAGGAATTCGAATCTTTTGTTCACTTGCCTAGACATTGGTAGCAACTATAGTTCATCAATTTGTATGCTTTTCATCGTTGTTGGATTGTAGGAGAATATTTATCATATGAATTAAAGTGTAGAACCGCTTATGTATGCATTTGTTCATCTTTGTTGGCTTCTCTAGTTATAACCTATGATATGATTGAATTTAGATACGTATGAACTAGATTGTCATCGCCATAAGGGTTGTTTATGTGCGCTTTTCGCATTGAATGACTAAAAAGTAAGGAGAAGTAGAAACTTATGTTTTCACAATAAAATATTTAAGAGTAATTAGAGCCTAAAAGAGTCAATGATCAAACCTAACTCATCTGTGGAAATTGTAAGACCCAAGATCTTTTTAGAATTTGATTTTACTACAATCTTATAATAATTTAGTTTGTTAGACTTAGACTCATAAGCAAAAATACCCCCCAAATTGGTTACCTTATAACTATTTACATAACAGACGTTTAACAGAGACCTTCCTTGTGGGATCGACCCCTACTTACCCTTACTACTAGTTTGAGTTTGTAGTGGATAAAAAATACTAATTTGGGGACTCGCGACAAGTCTAGCCAACTATTATGGACCAATATTATCTTACATTTTGCTCAAGAGCAAGAACTCCTTCCCGTTTTAAATTTTTGTAGCTCCTTCATTAGTAATTCACATGCCAAATAATTTATGGTTAAGACAACCGCCGTCTAAATCACTTTCCACGATATTAATAAAATAAAATAAATTATAGTAATCACCAAAGATTAAAATTTGCAGCGAAATCAAATAAATACGAGTATTAGAAATTAAAATTAGCAACCACTTTTGTATGTGAATATTGTTACCATTTTGATACTATTTATACAATATATTTGTCCACTAAAGATTAGGTAGTAAATTAATTAATTTTGGTATTCCATAAGAACTTTAATGTCGAAGATAAAACGTTGGAATATTAACAATTATAATTTATTTGGATAAATTCTAAAAATTATTATTGAGAGTAGAAATAAGCATATTAGAAACTATTAACTTCACCTATTAACTTGCCTCCTTTAATATATCACATTTAATATTTTTTTAAATGACTTGGAAGATATAATAATAATTTTTTATTAATTTTTTTTTTTTTATATAAGTACTTTGTAAACGGTTTATCTTGTCACTTGACGATAAAAAAACTACTTAAGTTAGTCTTTAAATTATATTGTATAGATATATGTATATGTATATAATTTGATGAAATTGAATAAGTTTATAGCAAAAAGAAAGATTTCATATATAAATGATGTAAAATTTGAGTGATGTGTTTTTATTTTTCGTTCAACTTATTCTAACAATAAACGCTGATATTTTAAATTTAGTACATATTTATATTTCTTAATTGTTTCTTAATTTATTAAAAATAAAAGGACAATCTTTATTATTTATTATGCTATTTAAAAACTTAGTACACATTTAATGTCATTCAATAAATTTTACTTTTTTCTTTTTTAAATAATGATGATGAGGTGGCATTCTAAAATTACCCCAAAAGTGAAATGGTGAAGTATGGTTGTTTGGCTTGCCCTTTATATATTTATAGAATAGATAATTATAGATAATAGATAATGGTTACTCTTACTTATACCACATAAATATACAAAGTATTATCCAGGAAATGAGAAAATGAAACGTTGTACTGTGGTTAATGTGCATATTGGTTAGGGTAACTACGATGATAGATAAACCGACTATACAAGGGTTGACCTAAATGGTAAAAAGTCTATCTTCTGGCAATGAATTCAAGGATTCGATTTCCATTGAGTTAAAATATAGTCATGTTGGTAGGCGATCTGTAATCACCACTTTAAGTCCTCAATAAAGTCGGTGGTCTACCCTGGCCTTAGACTGAGTAAGGCCTATCCTTGAACTTAAACTTTTATGTAACAAAAAAAGCATTTGTCTAACTAAAAACGATTATAGGTCAAGATGTATAAGAGCATTGTACAACCAAGTTAATTTTAACTAAATTGACCGTTTCTTATATGCGTTATATAATACTCCATAACATTTTGATTTAAAATGAAAAAAAAATATAAGTAAGCTTATAAGTATTGTTTCTAAGTTTCACTTTAATATTTTATGCTAAATATTTATTTGAGGAACTCGAAAACTTTTCAACAACACGAATTCTCATCTATCCATCTTAATCTTAAGCCGGACGTTTTCGTCTTAACCTTAAAACGAGTCATTAATCACACAAAACAAAAACAGAATACATTGAGATTAGCAAAAAGTTTGTCTCATCTATACAAGTGGGGTATTATTAACCCGTTTTATTTTGTTTTAAGACATGTATATCTATCTTAAGAAATACGTACCATTACAAGAACACCTATAAACTTTACCACTAATAATGATAATACAACCGATGGTTCAGTATACTCCTCGGTCGTTAAACTACTGTCTATATGCATTAGTTAGTCTCTCTTAAGAATAAAACGGGTGAAATATTACCCCACTTAATTAGATAGACAATTATTTTAATAATGCCTAGGAATTTTCTTGTTCTCTTACTCGCGTTATTTGACCCGTCTTCATATTAAGAACGATATAACCGTCTGAGAATTTGTTATATATGGAGTATATATATGACCAAACGTGACATCAAGTAACAGTTGGAGCTGTTGGAGTTGATCATCTTATTTCAAAACATTAGGAACCAATTCAATCCCAAAATCTTCATCACCGAACTTGGTATGTTAATACTCTCACTTAATTTATTCATTCATATATACTATATCTCAACCCTAATCAATTGAGGATTATAATTTAATATCCGCACAATTTCTCAGCCATTAGATCTTTAAGTCGATCATGAGTTCTTAATTATAATCTGGGAAGTCAATTTATGATGTGAAAATATAACCATTTTAGTTTTTGATCAATTGTTAGAGCTTACCATGGTATAATTTGAACTTGATTGTATGATTGCTTACTTGATTGAATGTGCAAAATTATGCTAATTCTTAATCATGGGCAGTGGCGGAACTAGGATTCGACATTAGGTGGAGTGAAAAATTTGCATAAATAGACTAAAGCAGAAAAAAAATTGAAAATTTAAATAAAAAACCTAAATTTTCCACTCCTTACGTCCCGGTCAATTGTTGTCCTATTCCTTTTTAGCGTATCTCAGTCAATTGTTGTCATATTCATTTTTAGCGTATCTCAGTCAATTGATGTCCTTTCTATATTAGGAATGTGTGTTATGAGTAATTTTACCCTAAGGGCACGATTGTCCACTTGTCATCCACTAAGTATAGCCACAATTGGTTCCTACTCTTTCCCTTGTCTTTGTGCCAAAATGAAAGGACGACAATTGACCGGAACAGAGGGAGTTATTGTTAGGGCCGACCATCCTTGCTAGCCCACCTTGTTTCGTCACTTCGGTTAATTCCTTTTTTTTCAGTTAGTTGGGGGTATTCTACTATTAGAAGGGAACCATAGTTTTGACTTTTGAGTCGTAATTAGTGTATCTAATGTGACATAAGTTTGGAAATTGGATTTGAGATAGAGAGTAGGGATAATGGTTTGTAATGGAGAAAGGGTCCTCGATTCTGGGGTTTTAAACACTTGAAATTTTGTCCGGTCTGAGCGGACTGTTATTGAGACACTCGATTTCTATAGTTGGATGGGTGAAAGGAATTTTGTGCTTTTGCTGGGGTTTTCAAAGATGGAATTGTGGTGCCATCAATCATCATGTGAGTCATAGTGTAAGGGAAAGGCATTCTAGTACGATTAGGCCACAAGCTGTGGCCCTATGATACGATGACTTGCACAAACTGGAGTTTGGGTGGGTCATGTCGGCTCCCCTTGAACAAAATAGAGTTTGGGTGGTGGGGGAAGGATGAATGAGTTTTGAAGCTGTACTATGGAATCACCAACGTGAAAGGAGGCCATTCAGGCAGAGTCCTCATATTTGTTTGGATACAATAGTGGGAGGAAAGGGGACAGATGAGAGGGAGACTGGCGTTGTGGTTTTTTCCTTCGAAAGTTTCCTTACATTGAAATGACTTTCATTTGGCGCGTAGGAGAGCAAATGAATCCAAGCAGTTTGCTCCCTTCAAACTCAACTTACTGATCAAACAAGGGAATTTTGTTATGTTGTACCTCCAACTCCCTCAATCCAAACAAGGGGTTAAGGAGATTCAAGTATTGGTTGGAAACTTGCAATGGAGAGGAAGTAATGATTTCCATGCTATAGGTTTTTGTCGAAGCTCATTAGAGGCGGAAGAGTTCCTGCTCAGAATTCTGTTCAAGAGGTCCCTTATCAATCAATCCTTTTAATTTGAACGTCTGTTGGAAAGTATTCAAGTTGACGTGATCTAGGAGAATTTTACTAGCGGCTATAAATGGCTATCGGGTGATAATAATTGATAGTATTCAAGTTCTAAAGTGAGTCAACGGTGGAGAGCAACATAGGGCTAAAGTTGGATTGTATGGTACTTTGGGATATGAAAGTTATTTATATTCTGTGCCATTCTGACATTGACTCTGAACTGTACACTGGCTGCTCAAATTTTGCTTAATGTGATCATCTCATACGGGAACTTTTAATTAACTAGTCTTTTGTAGTCATACAAGAGGAACATGGCTTGTCAGAGTGCCCGTGATGCAGGTTATTTGATGATTACGGTTATATAGAATCTAACCATCTGTGGGTTTCTTTCACAACGTTTCCGTGTCCCAGGGTGACACTCATCAGCTCAAGGCTGAAATAAAATAAACAAATACTTATGTTAGACGGTTTTACATGCGTATTAATGTAAATCCGGTTGCTTTTGACCTGATACCACTTCAAAAGGAAGTTTTAGTATTTAGTAACTACCATAATTTACGGTATGGGTATAGGTGCTTTTAATAATTTTTTTTTTTGACGGGAATAGGTGCTTTTCGTAATTAGTAATTAGCTTCATTATATTGTATAAAAACGTTTACAGAAGTCTTTATGATCGGTTTAGGAACTTAGTTGGATTCCAATCCTTGGTCACAAAGGCTCCAACTTGTGTGGTGAGACGACTCAATGGCAGACTTACGTGGTTACATGATAACCTGCATACAGAGTGGAAAACTTGCTTTTCTGGCAATACTAGTGTCCGGAGCTATTGTCTTGCAAATATTGGTCAGTACCAATTCTTTTAGTTCCCTTATATACTATTTCTAATTGTTTTCACTGACAAAAAGCGACATTTGAATACCTTGTGGCTAGATATGATGACTTTCTTTCTTCTTTTATGTGCTGCTGTAGGCATGTGCTCTGTATGATAACTGGTGGCCAATGCTATCAGGTAAAAGCTCCTGGCATACAATCTGATACTATGTCTTGAAAATTAAAATATATGATTGCTAATCTGCTGTGATACAAGTAGATCGTGTACTTCATGTTCTGTGTTTGTACGATTCATTGAAGTATCATACTCTTGTTCAGTTTCTAAAATTATTTTATGATACTTGTAGCTTTTGGTTTCCTCATGAACTATTTCTAAAATTGTTGATAGTTGTATCTATCTACTAGGATGAACTTTCCGATAAACACAGGGAACCGTTACATACTTTTTGGTTATTGGGCCCTAATATTGCATGGTTTAATCGTCTTGCAGTTATAATGTACGTCCTCGTCCCTATGCCTCTGTTGTTTTTTGCTGGATCAGATGCTTCCTTGCTTTTCGAAGAAGCTTCCAATGATAGGTATGTCATGACTAGTGGCGAAGCGCTTAATTTCCATTGGAGTGAAGTAGTGAACCCTAACCCATGTTATTCGCTTTCCTTTGTTTGTTCCATCCGTTACTTTATGGCCTTTTTAGCCATGTTTTGTGTGGTGCAGAATGAATGTTAGACTCTCTAAAGTCTAACCTACTTGCATTTGCTTAAATTAAACAACAATCGAAAAACAAATGTAAATTATCTGTGACCACAGAGAGTTATAACCAGTTACTCTATCCTTGATCTCAAAATCGGTTGTCTCGCCTAGTCTTGGTCATCGGACTCGTTGAACCACAAATGTGGCCAAATACTGCCTCAAAATGTGTCGTAGATTCGTAGTCTTCAGAAGCAAAATTTAATACCATGCTTCATTGATCTGTGATTAAGTACTATCTCTTAGGCTGATAGGCTCCTTTTTAACTTAACTTAATCTGGGAAAGTGATGGAACAGCTGGGTGAATGCTACCAAATTCCTGACAGGAGCTTCAACAATCGGAAGCATTGCTATACCGGTCATCCTGAAGCATGCTGGGGTTATTGGTTGGGGTGCGTTAGCCATGCAACTTTCTTCCTTCGTCGTTCTGATCTTATCCATCATGTGCTTCGTTACACTTAATGCCGATGATGGTTATAGTATGCTTTGAGATATTGATGGTCTATGGACTGAGGTTGATGTTTTTGCCACAAGGATCGTTGCTGTCCTTTGAAGCAAACTGCTTCCGGAATGTGACCCTACTTTTTGTATATACTGTTTTTTTTAAAACTCTATGTTATGCAATTTGCATTCAAGAAGGAAAAAAAATGCGTGTTCTAGAGTTTGATTGCTTATTATTTAGTGTGTTGAATTTGAGTGGTATAGCTAAAGGTGAGATTTTATTGTTTTATTGGAGTATTTTGGTCATGTTCTGTTATACTTGATTTCAGTTCAATTCCGTTTTTTCAGTTCAAGTTGGGTCAGATCACGTTAAGTCACTGCTGTTCTTTTTTACGCTTCACTTCACTTCACTTCAATTTAGATAGTTTCAGTCCAAAAGAACGAGGCATTTGTAGTATTGCTGATTATTGTGGAAATAAAATTCCATTCACCTTAAGATTGATTATTGCTGTGAGGAGGGCGATGTTTGAAGACCGTAGATTTGTGATTTTCTCATGTTACTTGTATTGAGGGATACATGAAGTAGTGTCAGCTTGAGAATTGCACAATTAGCGATTCTACAAAATTACACTGTTAATTATTGAGCTTATATGCAAATGCACAGTTAGCCAAGGAAAGTTTAGCACCCAAAATGCCAACTTTCGGATAATATCTCGCTATTGAAGTACTGTACTGTAATCTGTAAGGTAAGCTTGGCTTACCATGCTTGATGCTTTATAGACTTTTGTGAAACCCATTGAAACTTGGTCCCCAATTCCACTTGTAGCAGTTTACATTGCATAGTGAACACGCTTCAGACTCACCTTTCCTCGTTTCCGTATGTTTAGAATCATGCTTGAGGTTTCTTTAGAATGGAAATGACTTTACTGGTTTTCTCTCTTTGAATAATCAAATTTCTCCCAGGAACATATTCTATTGATTTCTAATATAATCTAGTTCTTAAATGTGAAATCAAGGCTGTGATCTACTTCAAAAGTTGGCTTTTGCATATTGTATCATCAGACTTCAGCACATTGCCAGCTGGTTCCTGTGCTTGCATAAAACACTTTTTTTTTTCATGTTTACAATCACATGTATAAAATTACACTGTTTTTAGAAAGTATAGCAAGTTCTCGATTCACATTAACACACTCACACTCTCTAGTCGGCAACTAGATGATTCTATCCGACATTCATGAAGTACTAGTTATTGACTTTTGTGTCTTCTGCTGATGCTCTGGTTTGTGAGTAAACTTATGATCAACGTGGACGAAAGCTCGTTCCACCTCAGGTAACTGCTCAAGTTTATCTTGGAGGGTGTCGCCTATGTTATGGGCTTGACTAAGCGCCATGTCTCCCACCAATACTATGTCAATCTCCACAAACTAATGACGTCCAAAGTGGTAAGCTCTAACACTTTCAATCTGTTTTATTTCCCTAGCATGGTTCCGCATAAGATATATTAACTTTGTTAAGTACTCTGGAGGGGATCCTCTACTAATCAAGAATCCTATATTTTCGATCACAGTTCTTGCCCATGTAATTGTGTTGGTGATTTAAGTGAATTGCCGGTAGCCGGTCATGTAGTGTAGTCGGGGTTTGGCTCAAGGGAGGGTGAGATCGGAAAGCCGAATTTCGGATAATGTTTTGTTATTGAAATACTGTAATCTTTACGGTTATTACGGTATGCTTGGATTACCATGCTCTATAGTGTGTTGTGAAACGCATTTTACCTGTCTGTCTGATTTGCTTCTGAGCATTACTTAGTGAGCACACTTCAGCCTCAACTTCTCTCGTTTCCGAATACCTCGAGCCATGCTTAAGGTTCCTGTAGATCGAAGTTACTTTACTGGTTTTCTTTCTAAGAATCATCAAATTTCTCTGAGGAACATAAACTACTGATGTGAAATCGAGGTTAGAATCTAGCTCTTCAATGTGAAATCAAGGACCTAAGCTACTTCAGAAGTTAGCTCTTGCATCATTAGAATCCCGAATTTGGCAGCTGGTACCTTAACTTGCATGAAACACTTGTATTCTTATTTTTCATACTTACAATGAATGACCTGTATAAAATTACACTGTTTTTAGAAAGTATAGCAACTTTTAGATTCACATTAACACACTAACACTCTTTCGTTGGCAGCTAGATGATTCAACCAGATATTTATGAAGTACTAGATATTGACTTATGTATCTTCTGCTGATGCTCTGGTTTGTGAGTAAACTCGTGATCAACGTGAACGAAAGCTCGTTCCACTTCAGGTAGCTGCTCAAGTTTATCTTGGAGGGTGTCACCTATGTTATGGGCTTGACTAAGCGGCATGTCTCCTGGCAGTACTATGTCAACCTCCACGAAGTAATGACGTCCAAAACGGTAAGCTCTAACACTTTCAATCTGTTTTATTTCCTCAGCATGGTTCCATGTAAGATATATTAACTTTGTTAAGTACTCTGGAGGGGCTCCTCTACCAATCAAGGATCCTATATTTTCGATCACAGTTCTTGCCCATGTAGTTGTTGTGTAGAGAGCTATCTGTAAAAGTATTTTTGGCGATTCAATTAGTACATCTGAGAAAGATGTAATGAATGTAACGGACTTATCTACGATACCCCAATTTGGCTGCAATTATCGGGCACAACTATTAAGGACTTACTATAATGGCTCCAGTGGGATCAATCCACCAAAAGAAGTGAATGGCTAAGACAGCTGTTGCGACACTGATTGAGTTGGTAATAACATCAAAGAAATGATCTTGAGCGTATGCTCTAACGATGTCATTCTTGAACCTTCGGCAATAGACCATTAGGATAAACTTGATTACTGTGACTGAGACCATGATTGCGATCATCCATTTTTCCTTCTCTGGACTTCTCTCCGGTTGAGCCTGCACCATGATCAGTGAATGCATCTATTATACTTCATTGTCACTAATCTAGACTTAGCGTACAAGTAGGCCAATATCATACCTTGGTAATTAGTTGTCTGACAGATTCGAACAGTACTTGCAGACCAAAGGCTGCCATTACTGACGCAAACACGACTATTCCCTGTAAAATGTAACGCATTTGTAAGAGATCATTGTTACATTTCGACAAGGGTCAGATTTTGAATAGAGCTTGGGTATAATGATCATGCTCAGGCTGTGGTAGTTTAATATCTGGGGTGCTGAGCTTGTAGTCTTTTAATTAATAACTTCGTTTTTAAAGTCTAAAAACTTATCTCTGAAACTTTTGATCTTGCGCATGTCTCAGGTTCGAGAATGAGGGAAGCTAGCAATGTTAAAACTTGGGTTGGCTGGTTTTATCCCCCTTGTGGTCCTATCCGTATTCATTCTGGACTGAACCATATGGTTTAGACATTAAAACTTATAAAGCTGCATGGTTTGGCATTGTGATTAATTTTTCAGACTAATATTGTTCTTACCACTGGTTGCATTCGAGTTTTCCCGACTGGGTATTTTTCTGGATTTGGTTTCTTCATTGCATGAGCAGTAAACCACAAGATGAATCCTGATAAGACGTCCAAGAGGGAATCCAAGGTTGATGCTATTACTGCCATTGATCGAGTCTCTATAGAAGCATAGATCTTTGCTGCCAGAAGAACGACATTTGCTATGTTTGATACTGTGATTGCAGTTCTCTCCCCTCTTGCAATTCTCGTTGCTTCATCCTGTCCAGGAACAAGTTACCAAAAAATGGCGACAGTTCTATATTACCCTGAAGTCTATGTCGGTAACCAGTTCCAACATGAAAGTTTAATTTGCAAGAGACGGTTTCACACATTGAAATGCAAGACAGACTAATTTGCCCATTAATCACAAAAACAATAGTGTTAGAATATCTCGATCAAGTATATGTTTAGAACCGCACCTGCGCAGAACTTGCTGATGAAGAGCCAGGCACATCTGATGGCTGCAATTCATTTAATCCTTGGATAATATCCTCTTGTCTCTTATAGTACGCTTCAATCTTCCATCTTTTTCCTGAACAATGGTTCGAAGTTAAGGTAATATCAGATTTATTAGCGATTTTTAAGAGCTATTGATAAAATTTGTACGGTAGTGTATGAACTATGAAGTCGGAATCTCGTTAGCATAAAAAAAAACCTGCCCATATGGCTTCCCTTGTACAAAAAAAAGAAGAAGAGTATGTTGCGCATTAAAGAGGAAATCTTACTTAAACCCAACATATTGGGTTTGCCTAAATCTCGATCAGCAGGAAGCTTGAACATGTCGAGACTGAGTTGCCATGGCAGGTCATTTTCAGTCTCGACAAAGTTATGCGGAGATGCAGCTGGCAACAGGAGTTCAACTCTGTAGTCCATTGATTCAACGCGCTGGTTGGCTGCCATTTCTTCTTGGTCGTTTGCGAGAGAGCAAAATACAATGTACTCTAATAGTACCATATTTTACTCTTTATAGGAGACGAATTTTATTTTGTCGAATGTAAACGGAGTTGGATTCCGTAATATGATGTGACTGGGACAATTATTCTGTTGGTTAAGAAAGCATGGAAAGTACTGGTTTTTGACACACGCAATAGACATGTTGCAGTTTAAATTACCATATTGTGTCGTGCCTTTGCGTTACCTGAACTAGAAAGTGTTGACTTGTTATTGTATTTTGTGATAATATAAATGACTTGAACTTATGCTAGATGAGTTTATGAGATACGTTTATACGTTGCTTCTATACTAGAAGGTGTTTATAAAGCTAACGGGCTTGGTAACGAAATCATACCTGTGAATCTCGTATGAGACAATTTTATGCCTGCAACGGTAAAACCGACTAAACCAAGCCAATCAACACTTTCCTAATTGAGTAATACAACGGTACATGTTGTTTGTAGCATTAAAGCTCCTAATCACTTTTAAACGGATGTTGTAGCATTAAAAATAGTCGCCATACAGTATCGTACTCAGTTTAAACACTCGTAAAAACAATTTTAAGAAGAGAACAATATGCACTTGAAATTTTTCCAGCAGTCCTCTATATGAGTGCAAAAGCTCCTGATGTTTATTTCTTAGAAAGTGTAAGAAGATACCACCAAGACCTTGATTATCCTGAAGTCAAATCTCACTCAAATGAATTTTACATAAGAACTAGTCAACTACATAAACTAGCAGAAAAACCTGAAACAAAAAAACCTGTAAAATGATAGACTTCCAAATTCTCAATTTCTAAAGAGTATCTATCTAATGATCAACATTTAATAAGAAAAGGATTTGTCAACTGGGAATGTCTGCATAATTTAACAAGTTGTGATCTGCTCGGACGACAAAAACCCGTAAGTAGATAGTGAATCAATGAGAGCTGCCGGATCCAAGGAATTGATCCACAATTTTTGCTACTGAATTAGCAAGACAGTCAGCCTCTTCTTGGGTTGCAGCTTCGGCATAGACCCGAATAACATCCTCAGTTCCTGATGGTCTGATAAAACATCGTCCATGACGATATTTAACTGCATGCAGAGGATCAAATATCAGGGAACGTCTGAGTTAAGGGTAATTTAAGCTCGTTACCATATCAATACCTCCAATCCCTCCAATCCCAAAAGTCTCCATTTCATCTAGTCAATTATAATCATAATTTATTTTTTCAAACATATGTAGTTACAAAGTGAAGTTGTCATCTATGACTTTTCTAAAAAATGTCGTCTTATTATCAATTGAAAAAAAGTTCTATCATACATTGTGAGAAAACATCGGTCAAAGTCGAGATTGGTGGACACTTTGACCAATAAAGTCAATGCGGAAAAAATAAACGGGATGAAGGGAGTACGGAATAAAATTTAACCTCGGGAAAAAAATTATTTTATACTGGCAATTATAAGGTCATAAACCAAGGAGCTCTTTACTCTAGTTTATATCGTTGCAAGAGAAGAAGTCGACGTTGATTATCATTGGGCCACAAGCAATATAAAATGTACCCCGGAACAAATTAGATTGGGAGATTGTGAGATTACCAGTTTGAGCATCGATAGCATCTTGAATGCCAGCGGGTTGAACAGCTACAGTTTCAGCATTTGCAGTGACAACAGATGTTCTATCAACAACTTTTACCTGAAACTCACACAAAAACACTATGACTACACTGCATGAATATGGTAAGGTACATCAAATGCTAAGATATATGAATATTTGACAAATAGAAGAAACAATTACTTTCTAAAAGATATCATGACATATGAGTATATGAGCTTGGAAAGTGTAGCATTCAGGTGTGTAAACTAGAAGGTTTCAAGTACTAGGGGAAATTGAGAAAGAAAGAAAAAACGCAACAAAACGACATGAACTGGATATAAAGTACCCCCTTGAGCCCCCCTCGCATCCATAATGATCTTCCAAGTTCTCTAATATATGTGAGGAGTATTTTATTGAAGTGGGAAGATCATTGTGGATGGGAGGGAGTATCAATATTACAGAATAGACATTCAAACATAGAACAGGTGACAATGGATTGAAAATAAGAGAAATCCATCCATGATGAAACGAGTCTAAAGTCAAAGCATAGATAAAGCCATGGCGTCCTGCGTCTTGAGTTTTTTTTGTCAATGTCTTGAGTTTTATTAGTTCTCCTCAGTCAATGAGAAAACTGAGAATGAAAAATTTATGCAAAGAAACATACCTTAAGCTGTCTACTTGGGAGATCAGTATAGAGTTCATTCCACTTTTGAATTGACCATCCTGTGTGTCGTAAGACAGCTTCCACTAATAGCAGTCCACTCAAGGCATCCCCAACTGCTTGATTGATCAATTTACTGACAGCTAACAGTCTTGACACAGCCTTTTGCTCTTCGGAATCTAAAATGAGAACACTAAGTGCCTAAGTCTCTTGTAAGAGAATCTTATAATATGTTAGCAAATGAAATGGTCACTACGATAATAAAATGGTTCACTAAATAAAAAGGATTCTAGCAAATGATAATTAGTTACTCACATTATGAAAACGGAAACTAGCTAACAGGATCTTTGTTGGCATTAGAAGCGTAACTAAAATATAATGAGATGATGAAGTTTGGGTTTGTAGTAAAAGGAGATGTGACGATATAAGACAAGTCAAACATGATCACCTTTGGAGATTGATGAGTATTCCCTATTTTTATCCTCCAACCAAGATAAGACAGTATCAGAAAACAATATGGTGCCATGGCCATTGGCTTCAAAGTAGACGCCAATATCGTATTCCAAAGCCTTTTCATGCAAATATTTTACACCAGTGGGAGTGAGTGCAACATCCAGGCCCAAGTTCTTCAAAAAGGATGTAGACGCCCCATTCGCATAGGCAGTTTGTACTATGCCAAGGCTTGCTTGGTACGAATTGTGTGCTTTTCCTTCACCCTTAATAACACTTAGTTGATCTTTGATAAATAGAGCAAACAACGATAGTATTTTGTCCCCATCAACAAGATCAATCTTATTGCTACCTGGTTGCACAAGAAAGTATACAAGCCTATCTGCATCTCCATCGAAACTTGCACACCTGGAATGCTAGACCAATTCTAGATTTTTAGCACTTAGCATTGCTTCCACAAACAACGATTCTTTTATAATGATCCAAATCATTTAACTGAACTCATATTATAATACAGGAAACTAAAACCGTATGGTGTAAGAGAGCATTTTCAAGTTTAAACAACATTTTAACCTATTGTCTCAAGCTTCCGGAAAAGGAGGGATAGGGGGGCGGATATTCGCATCCCTACCCTTGTGCTATTTATTAACTACCCTTGTGCTATTCATTGAGGACTGCGTCAAATTGCCACTGTGCTTTACAATAACTACAACTTTAGAGCCTTAATCCCAAATTAATATGGGGCCGGCTGTCATTAATCATACTTTAGAGCCGTCACTGAGTGGTCGCACACCTCAAAATGCAAAGATATAGAAAGAGAAGGCGAAGAGGTGAAACACAAAACAAAAGTCAAGCTAAGTCTATAGCTAAATAAAATAGTTTTCTTCTATGAAAACTTCGATATAAAGTACAAATTATAAATAATCATTTGAAAAAACAAGTAAAAATTAATGTTTAAATAAAATCTTAACGTAAACAAAACATGATTAGAAAAAAAAATTCATAATACTACACCGCATAAACAAGCTCCTAAGTGCAAGCGGATGGGGCACATCAAGAGGCCAATAGTGAAATAACGAAGCTTTTGTATTATAAGTAAAGTCATTAACAATCAAAGCATCCCTACCCTTTCCAAACAAAGATTAATCATGCTCATGACGTAAGAAGTTACAAAGCACTGACAATGTGATTCCTTTTGTTTCCGAGTAAGAGAGTAACCATTGAAGCTATCTATCAACGAAAGTGCAATGGCTCTAGAAAGGCAAAAAATAAGGTTGAAAATTTTGAGTAAATTATTATTATTCGTAACTAATCACATAGTCAAACTTGAACTTCGAACTTTTGAATCTTTATACTACTGTATGTGACTATGGTCATACGTCCAACCCAATGTTGAAAAGAACACTCGAAGTTTACAGATAGTGGCTGTGTCAAAGAAAGGGCTCTCGGAATCTGAATCCTAATTTCTCTGAAGACTACAACATTTTTATGGTACTAAAAGCATATTATTCACCACCAGTATAATGAATGAAAGAAAGGAAACAGAGAAATAATAAATATGAAGTTGCATGCCACTTGACTGTCACCATAGTGTTGACAATGTCGCATGTAACTAAAATATTGCGGTGTTACCCAACACATAGTCAAGCAACATTTAGATAAAATATTAAGATGAGCAAACAGATGACAAACCTCATTCCAGCGTCATTAGGGCCAAATCCAACGGGTACAACCTTTTCTTTTTGCACAAAATCAGCACCAACTACTTCATTCAGAATACCTTCACCTTTGCTGGCGTTTCTCACCTCTACTAATAGATCATCACATATCTCGCTAAAAATTTCGAGTTTATCACCTCCAATGCCATTGGCCCCATCCACTAACACCTTGTCATTTAGTCTATCTGTTTTATTTCCATCTGGTATCAAATCCAGTAAGCACCTAAACCATTTTGTTATATTGTCAGCTAAGGTCATTGTAGAAGGGGTTCTTGTCTTCCTAGTAAAGAAAAGCCTTGGTCAATGAATGGAAAAATGAAAAGAACTGTCTGGCCTAACCTGTAGGATTGCGAGAGTTGCTGAAAGTAATCATGCTCAGTTGATTTCAAACCCATGTTCCTAGCACGAACCATCCAATGCAATTGAGGGGTGGTTACAAGTCCCATATCGTGGCTAACAGATCCAATTATCGATCTAATACCCTTCAAAAGGATTATATATACAATTATCAACCATCGCTACTTAAAGTAAAAGCTTTGCAGTAGATACCTCATACACATAGAAGGAAACCATACTTCTTTTGCGGCATCTAGAAGAGATTCTCCACTGGGCCGAGTGTCTCTTCCAAGCAATACCTCAGCTACCCTGTTACCATTAAATGAAATTTCCTCCTTTCTTACGAAGTCATCTATAAGCTGTTACAGAAAAAACAAAGGAAAAAAATAATCAAACACAAACTAAAGAATCAACTAAAACTTTTAAACTCCTTCCATCTCCTCAAAATATAGATTACCCCACATTCATTAGTCAAGCAGGCATTGACAATACGAGCTTAAAGGCAATATAAAATGAAGGAGCTGCCTTAGGAGACGATAGGAACGATCGCATCTTCACCATCGCTACATAAGTGCAAAAAAGAATGAGAGGGGAAAACATAGGCTCCATACAACCTAAAAGAAAATAATGTCTAAAGACAACAATTCCAAACAAAGTTTTTTTTTTTGGTGTTATTATCGGAAGTATTTAACGAAAAGTTGGTTCGTTTCAAGCATGTTATCGAAACTATTTAATGAAATGGCGTTCGTTTAACATATTACACCCAAAGGGCCCACATCAGCATTATGGAGTTAATTCAAACGCCTGCATAATGCACTTTCTTAGTTTCTTAGGAAAAATCACATGTTCACGGGACCCATCTGAGTTAATTCATTAAGGAGTTTGCAGCATAGAGAAAAATTTATTGCCCCACATTTATTGGCTTTGCTTCATGTTTTGTGTGTTGGACGAAGCATTTTGCCGTTGGCCCAACTATCAGCAAGATGTCTGTGTGCTAAGTCATGTATTCTGATCAGAACGCCTGTACTGATGTTGCAGCAGACTTGCAGACTTTAAATTACAAGGGAAATATGAAGGCCGCTGTCCAGGACCGCGGCTTTGGGGCTTGTATTTGGTTAGGCATTCTTATTCATAATTCGTAGAGCCGTTGTACCAGACAGCGGCCGTTGCAAAATCACGCAAAAAAAGAAGGAAAAAGCTGACGTGGACGCATTGGGTGTATTCACGGGTGTTTCCAAGAGTATTCCATCTTGGAATTGGGGTCCTTGATTCGAGCTTTTGTATAGAGAACCTACCTTAATCAGTCCTCAAGTGGCTAATTAGTGCACTTCCCGCATGCCTAATGACTACATGCTACTTAAGACTGTGAGAAGTTTTTTTTGTTTTGGTGTTCTTAGCAAAACTATTCAACGAAATAGTGTTTGTTTCAAGTATAGGTCCAGCACACGATAAAGAACAACATATTGATCACACCGCCAAAACATAACCTTCTATAACTACATACCACTTCAAAGTTCTAACCAACAAAACCCATAAAAAACCACAACAGAACTTATTCTCAGCTGACTAGGGAACAACTACGAATGACTTGACACAACTCAAGCTCAACTTAATGTTTCGCAACTCCAAAAGTCGTAATCTTTGAAGCACCCTCATTCCAATCATAGGCAAAATCTATCCTTAGGCCTTAGCTAACTAGGGATGACCTCAACTCAATCACAAGGTGCACAACCTAACGATCCGCATCTCGAAAGTCCTTAATCTTGGAAATTGGAATCACCCCCATTCCAATCATAGGCAAGAATCTATCCTTAACTGAATAGAGATACCTCAACTCAAGCTCAACTTAATGACTCACAACTCGGAAAATCGTAATCTTGCAGCACCCTCATTTTTTAGGCAAAAATCTACCCTTACTTGACTAAGATGACCTCAACTCAAGCTCAACTTAACGATTCACATCTCGAAAAGTCTACATCTTGAGCCCCAAAACTTTGAAACCCCATCAACTTAAAACCCATTTCATTCCAATTAACCAATCAAACATACAATCAAAATACACTGAAAAACATTCAAATTACTAACCCCAAAATCAAGAATCAAAAGCATTAAAGACAATACCAAAACAAGTTGATGTGGATCAGAAGCATTAGCAATAGAATCAGCAAAGGGTTCCCAAAACTGAGACAACATTCCACCATTTGGGTCAGCAATTTTAACACCATTATCAGAAACCCTATTGTGTGAAGCTGTAATCATCAACCCAATTACAGAATGTGTCTTAAGTGATCTCAAAGCTGCCAAAATCCCAATTCTATAAACAGTTGATTTCAGAAGTGTTGCATCTTCTCTGAACCCAGCTGTTCCATATGACAATCTCACCCCTAATAATAAAAAAATAACAAAAACAAGAGCATATAATTAAGAAAAAAATGTGAAGTAAATTAAAAGAGTGTGATTGAAATGATAAAATGAAGGAGATGTAAGGAAGAAATACCTTCGGGTGGAGGGAAAAGTGAGGATGATTTGAGAAGAACTGATCTTTGTTCTTCATTCATGTTTGTAGTAATGTTGATGATGATAATGGTGATCAAGTAACTAAAAGTATATGATCGATCACAATAATGGTGGTGAATTAGCAATAGAACGCCATATATACGTACGATTTAGTTTGGGTTGGACCATTTTCGGGTTTAATATTGAGACGAATTGAGGTGTTTTCGAATATGTTATTATTAGGTTATTTAAGAAAAATGGATTGTGGGTTACAACTAACAATAAACAATCCAGATCGAGTAATGTTGATTAGGTCAATTTGAGCTACAGGTCAATCTCAGGTCCCTCAATTCGGGTATGCGGATCGGTACAAGTTGAACTTTCGGGCCAGATCATTCAGGTTGGTCGATTTTGATAGGTCTAATACATGTTTTATAAGTTGAGGGGTATTTTTGGCATTCGACTTTTTCATTTGTCCCAAAAAGTGCTCGTTTTCAAGTGGAGAAAATAACACAAATTCTCGTTTCAGACGGAACGACCCGTCTGAAAGCTTCTGATTGGTCAATTTCTCTCACAAAAAGAACAAGTGGGACAAGTGGGAGAAAATGGATAATTCCCCCACTTGTCCAACTTGCATTTTTGTGAAGAAACTTGACCCGTCTAAAGCAATTGATGGGTTACCCGTTTGAAGCAAGACCTTCTGAAAAAAATAATAGGGTAGACATTTTGAATTTCTTTTATTTATACTGTAAGTGTTCCTGAAGACAGTATTATCCGTCTAAAGCTTAAGACGGGTCAAGTATTATCAAGTGGTGCTAATGAAGACAAAATTTTTGGTATATTTAAGGCAACAAATAGAGTGATTTGTTATGTACTAGATTTTATGCCCGTGCGATGCACGGGTCTACGTTAATGTCATTTTCATAATTTTCATATAACAATTAACTTGTAAAAATAAACTTTTGAAATTTTAAGACTATAATAAAATATACTCCGTAATGTTTAAGAAAATAATATTAATATATTGATTCAACTTCTATTTTAAACATATTTTACCAACTTTGCCATGAATCAAGTTATATTTCATCTATATGAATCGAAAAATGATCCAAGGTACCTAAGAATTAAGCTCTCTAAGACAATTCTTAAGAGAATCAAAAGATTTTGGGTTGATCACCCTACCTTATGGTAATTGTCCAATATGGGGCAATTCTACTATTTATAGGTATTAATATCTTCACCGCACTTACATTATTTTTCAAGGTGAGATATATATAACATACTAAGAATTACACTAAGTATGTACAAATAATATGAGATTTTATACTATATATGATAACATTTTTTTTACTATGAATCTTATAATTAGATTATTTTCATAATTAATACAAAATTTTAAGAGCTCTCAAAAACAATATTTGAGAGACTTAAACGATTTTGGATTGATATCTAATTCCAAGGACGACTCTTATGTATAATCGCATGATCACTCCAGCTTATGATATTTCTCCGATGTGGGAGAATTCCTCTATTTATACATAGTATATTCAGCACACTTACATTATTTTTCAATGTGGGTAAATAACATATTTAGCTGTACACCATTAAAATTATTATTTATGATATTTTCTTAAATTTTTATTTATGATATTTTTCTTAATTAATTTTGATGATGTAAATTTCATTAAGGCGGAGATAATAATACAAACTTTTAAGAATTCTGTAAGATAATACTTAAGAGATTCAAAAGATTTTGGGTGAATATCTAACTTTGAAAGATGACTCATTTTCACAATATTTTTTTGTGAAATGAAATGTAAAAGGTTTTATATAAAAATTATAAACATCACTTGAATATAAAATAGGTATGTATATTGAGATATATAAAAGATTTTTCACTTTATTTTTGTATGATACCTTCCTAAATTCATTTTTGATAATGTAGGTTTCACTAATGTGGATACAAATTTTTAAGAGCTCTTTAAGACAATATCTAAGAGACTCAAAAGATTTGGGTTGATATATAAGTTCTAATGATGACTTTTATTTATAATTATAGGATCACCCCACCTTAGGATAATTTTACGATGTCAGACAATTATACTATTTATACGTAGCATATTTACCATACTTATATTATATTTCAATGTGGGACAAACAACTTATTAAGTAGTGCACCATCAAAATTATTACTTATATAATACTTTCCTAAATTTCCTAAATTAAGTTTGATGGTTTAAATTTCATTATTGTGGAGATAAAATACAAACTTTTAAGAGTTCATTAAGACAATACTTAAGAGACTAAAATGACTCCAATTTATAATCATATTTTTTATCACTCCACCCCATGATATTTTCCGACATAGGATAATTTTACAATTTACACTTAGTATATATATTTATCGCAAATACATTATTTTTCAATGTGAGACTAATAACACATTAAGTAGTTTATCATCAAAATTATTATTTATGATACTTTTCTAAATTAATTTTTAATAATGTAAATTTCACTATTGTGACAATTATAATACAAATTTTTAGAACTCTTCAACACAATACTTAAGAGACTTAAAAAATTGTGGGTTTATACCTAAGTTCAAGGATGACTACTATTTATAATCATAGAATCACCATATGTGTGACTAATAATGTAAATTTCACTATTGTGACAATTATAATACAAATTTTTTGATGTGGGACAATTTACTATTTATATGTAATAAATTCACCATACATACATAATTCTTCAATGTGTGACTAATAAAAAACTAAATAGTACACCATCTTTTTCTATATTAGAATAATAAAAGAATATTTTAAAGGTCACTTATTATATTTTAAAAGTCTTTTATTAACAATATAAAAAAAATGATCTTATTTATGATCACTCCACCTTATGATAATTTTTCAATGTGGGACAATTTTACTATTTATACATAGTATATTTTCACCAGTCACCATAGCTACATTGTTTTTCAATTAACACATTAAATAATTTATCATCAATAATATTATTTTCAATTAACACATTAAATAATTTATCATCAATATTATTATTTATGATAATTTTCTATGTTAATTTTTAATGATGTAAATTTAACTATAATTTAGATTATAATATACAAACTTTTAAGAGCTGTTTAAGACAATATGTAAGAGGCTCAAAAGATTTTGGATTGAAACTTTATTTCCAAATATGATTCATATTTGTAATCATAAGATCAGCCACCTTATGATAATTTTTTGATGTGGGATAATTCTACTATTTATAAGTAATATATTCACCATACCTACATTATTTTTCAATGTGGGACAAATAATATACTAAAAATTACACCAAGTATGTGCAAATAAATAGTATGAGTTTCTATACTTTCGAGTTTTTTTTTACCAATAAATGTAACTATATTATCTTCATAATTTCTGTAATGATACTTAAATTTTTTTAATAATACTTTTCTAAATTAATTTTTGATGATGTAAATTTAATAATTGTGGAGATAATAATACACAAACTTGTAAGAGATATCTAAGACAATACCTAAGAGACTTAAAAGATTTCACTTTGATATATAAGGTCAAAGGATGATTCCTATATATAATTATAAGAGATTTTACTTTGATATATAAGGTCAAAGGATGATTCCTATATATAATTATAAGAGATTTTACTTTGATATATAAGGTCAAAGGATGAATCCTATATATAATGTTTAGGATCACCCACCTTATGTTAATTTTACGATGTGGGACAAATTTACTATTTATACATAGTATATTCATCACATCTACAAACTTTTAAGAGATCTCTAAGATAATTTTTAAGAGATTCAAAAGAATTTGAGTTAATACCTAAGGTTTAAGGACCACACCTATTTATAATCATAAGATTAGTCACTTTATGTTATTTTTTCGGTGTGGGATAGTTCTACAATTTATGTAACACCCGCAAATGTACCCTATTTGTAATTTAAAAATATTATACGGATACTTTTCAGCGAAATTTAGTTTTAGTTTATAATTAAATTTTCCGTGTCTAATTTGGAATTTCCGAGTTCGTATTTGGATTTTTCGCGAGAATTCAAGTAAATCGCGTCTTAAGACGTCTTTGACTTTTCTTGACTTTTTTCCACTTACTCCCCTCATACTTCCTTATAACCTAATTCTACCTCACAACTCAAACTTTGTCCTCCTCACTAAGAAAACCCCAAAAACCTAGCTTCCATTTTTGATCCACCTTAGAATCGTCATAACTCTTTCAATTCTCGCTCAAATTCACGTAAGTTCGTCTTATTCTTCCCCTCTCATCTTCCTCTATCCGTTTTGGTAATAAAATTACCGTCTTTCTCGCTTTTCAATTTTTCCGTCTTTCTCTAGGTGAATTATATTCATCTTTTATTAACTATTTGTAGGTGGTGACCTCCAAGATCCCGACAAAGACTATTTCTTAATCGAAGAGGACCTTGACGCGGAGTGAAGACGCAATAAGGTAACGGTGAAGGGTTACTCGATATCATTTACGTGTTTTACATGATTTCTATGTTAGAATTCGTATTTAGAATACGATTAGAAAGCTTAAGAATTGTGTTATTGATAATGATTGTTGTTAGTTGATGATTGTTGATGATGATTATTGATTGTTGATAGTTGTTAGAAGTTAATTATGAGAATTGAAAATGATTGATCAAGTGTAGAATGCTCACGGGTGAACTGGGGTTCCCAGCCGGGTGACCGCCCGCCGGTCTGCCCACCGGCTGGGAACACATCAATAGGAAACTTTGCTTTTTGTGTGTAGTGGTGCTCCCGGCCGGGTGCCCGGCCGCCGGCCCCCTGACCGGCCTGGAACACGCTGCATTTTTTATGAGATTTTGTATTTTGCTTGAGGCGCAAGCCGGGTGACCGGCCGCCGGTCCTCTGACCTGAAAGTCCTAGACCTCTAATTAGACTCCTCTAATTAGTTCATTAAATTACATTAACTTAATGATTTAGGATCTAGTTATCATGCATGCAAATATAAAAACATAAAAGAAAAGATAAGACGAAAACATCCTTACATGGGGTATTTTCGGTTCAATATGGGCACAATAAGAACTCCTTCTTATTGTTCTTGAGCATGAAATTAATGGATGATCCTCCATGAAACAACCTCCAAAGTAGAAGGTCTCCTTCTAGTTGCACCCAAGACTAAACCCAAATAATCTAAGCTTATTATTAACTAGATAATAAGTAAGAATTAATACTACTAATATTATGGTATCACTACACTAGTAATATGACATGAATATTAGTTTGCATGTGAGTTTAGAGAGATGTTGGAGGTTTTAGAAAGAAGAAGAAAATAAGCATGAAAATCAAGTGTTTCAAAATGAACAACAAGTGCCCATTTTAAGGCACTATGGCCGGCACACTCAAGCCCCAAAAATGGGTGATTTTCTTCTTATTTTTATTCACATGCATAATGGTAGTGTATGAGATTGTATATTGATCATGATCATGTGTCATAACATTAGGTGGAGTGTGGATTTAGTAGAGAATAAACATGATTGTTTTTCTACTAGCTAAAACCGGTCCACATGGTCTTATATGAACCATTTTGATTTTTGATATTTGTCCCACAAATACTTATTAATCATATGCTTAATTATCTTGCATAATTATGTGTTAATTTGATCATATAACAATTATATGACTCAAATTAATAACCAATATGTATTTAACTTTTAAGTGATATTTTACCATGATATCAATATATAATGGGTCCCACAATGCCCAGTTAATTTATTTTACAACTCCTTGTAAATATAATTAACTAATTACCTATACCTCAAAATATATGCATAACCTCAACTAATTTAATGAATTAACGATTAATCATTAAATTAAATCTTATTTAATCGTATTAAAATAAGACGTAAAATTTATTCAGTCAGTTATCGTATAATTGACTAATAAACTTAAGTGGAATGAGTTCCTAACTCAATTTCCAATAAAAAACTCTCGTAACTAAACGTACATATAAAATATATGTAATGCCCTAATAAAACTGTATCGTATAGAAATAATTAGTATTATATTTGGGTCTCATCCTATAGGTGTGACCTAAAGGAATCAGTTGATCACCGCCGTCATACGACAATAACGTCCAACTCTAGTCAGCCGAGCGTTACCGATTTACGTTAATCAACTGACGTGGAGTATCAAAATATACTAATCATGCCACGTATATTCCAAATGAGATTTATTATATAAATTAACTATTGTGGAGGACACTTACTCCAACATGACCGGCCGGCAACACGACTGAGTATATTTCCTTATACTTTCTAAACTCGTAATTTATAATAGTTCGCATGATTCGTTTTTCATATAATTTTACGTAGTGACTTATAATATTAATGTTTTGAATATATGATATTTCATTCGCTTGTATCGCATGTTTTGTGACGGTTTTTGGTATGTCCCACTTTGAGTCGGTTTTTACAAATGTTACGGTTGAGCACTATTTTGGTATTGTACTTTGTACTCTCATTCCCTTGGCTACCTCCACGTTCGTAAGGCTGGAATGTCGGAACGAGGAGGTATCCTACTGCTTAATTGCATGTGTTAGTGGGCATACGACGACGTTGTTGGGAGGCGAACGCATTGCGTTGATCGACCCGGCCGTCAAATGTTGTGTACTTGCGAGGTGGTGTTATTTGCATGTAGCGTACCGCTTGTTATGAGGCTTGAGCTCTTTTCCGCCTCTTTCGTGAATTATATCTACCGAATTTGGGGTACTCGGCGTCATTTGATTGACCGAGTCTTGGATGCGAAATGTTTATCGCATGTCGAACTGGAAAATGCGATTCCGGGATTCTGGCCAGATTTAGAATAGGACCGTATTATTATCGTCGTCCTACCGGAGGAAATTAGTCCACATATACGAAATGAATTGAATCGTGTATGCGTTCAGGGAATGTCTTTATCCTGTGGATGCCTTTTAATCATACTTGCCATGTACACGGTGCTAGTGCGTTTCATTTACCGTGAGAGAGTTCGTCAATGTGTTTGTATGTTTGGATGGATGATTACATGATTGATTGATCGTGATCATTGGGTGACTTGACATGGTTTGTTTGTCGAGTCTCAATCTTATCAAACTTATACCGCTAACGGTGAGATGCAAGCCCTAGTGAGCGTATTTGGTTGCCTAAGAGTGTCTTCCCCGAGTCTATCTATAGCATGATGGTTACGGATTGTACTTCATATGCTCTTATCATTATATATTGAATTGCCTATCTATCCTTATCGTATTTCACATGTATATCTATATATGCATGCTTCTACTTTTGTATTTCCTTTTATGTACGTTTAATGTGATATGGCTGGGAGAACCCGGAGTTACTCCCCACTAACTGTGGCGTTCATGTTTTTCATGGATGAACAGGTTGCTTGATTGGATGGCTTTTTGCTTGTGGTATTTTGGGTTCGGGTGTGAGCTAGCGGGCGTGGTCCCTGGATTGAAACACCTCTAGACGATTTTAGCTAGTTGCTAATAACTTTGTTGTTGGATAACATTTTGAGAGACTTCGTCTCTTTGTTGTATTTCATACTTTAGTTTGTAATATTTGACACTCCTCGTATTTTCTATTTGCATGTAAAAAGGTTTTTAAAATACCGTATTTTCCGCTAATTAAATCACATGCTTGTATGTTTTATTTCCGCATTCGCGAGGGTTGTCACAATTTATACGTAAGATGTTTATCAAATCTACATTATTTTTCAATGTGATAAAAATAATATATTAAGTAGTACACCATCTTTTTCTTTAAACTAGTATTTTTATATTATATAATTATTAAAAAAATATCCACTTAATTTTTTATATCCAAAGTATTATTTATGAAACTTTCCTAAATTAATTTTTTATGATGTAAATTTCACTATTGTAAAGATAATAATACAAACTTGTAAAAGATCTCTAAGACACTACTTAAGAGACTCAAAAGATTTTGGGTGGATACATAAGTTCCAATTATGACTCCTATTTATAATCATAGGATCACCATATCTTAAGGTAAAATTTTGATGTGGGACAATTCTACTTTATATATATAGTATATTCACCACACCTACGTTATTTTTCAATATGGGACAAATAACATACTAAGTACTATATCATATTTTTCTATAAATTAATTATTTCTTGAATACTACTAAACCATTATACTAATATTAGAATAATAAAATTTTTTTTAAAAGTCATTTATTTAATTTTCATATACTTAGGTTATATATAGTTATCCGATCTTATAAATGATATGGTAGTAAAAAATACAAAATTTATAATCTAATGAAAGCATTTTCGTTAAGAATTCAAATATATAAGTTTCGAAATGTTTTGCATTATAATTTTTTTGTCAGATTGATAATCAATTTTTTCTTATGTAAATAACAGTTGTGATATTAAAAATATTACATAGTATCTTTTTCGTAATCTTGAAAGATCTTAAAATATACTTTCCAAAAATTGAAAAAGATGATGTTGACCAATAGAATTGCTCGAAAAAAGTATCTTTTATATATATATATATTGATTTGCCCGTCTTAAGCTTAAGACAGATAGTTCCGTCTGAAATGAGAATTTGTGTTATTTTTATAATAAGGTTACGAGTTTTGATATGTCTTTATAGATATTTCCTTATAAATTATGGCTTTGGATTGGGATTGTAAATTTGTAATTATTTATTGTTTCAGTTGGTCTCATTGAAGACGGAGTATATCCGTTTTCAATGAAAAATGGTCGGATCCTCTCTAACAATGAGACAAATGGGAGGGCAAGTGGAGAATTAAATGAATCCCCGTTTGCGCTCTCACTTGTCTCTTTGTGAGAGGGAATCTGACCCGTATTCGTTGAAGACAAATATGTTGTTATTGTTTTGGGTATCACGTAGCATCAATTTATACAAACTTGGTCGTTAAGAGGGTAAAAGTCATCATCTCGCATAGTCTACTTGTGAAAGGAGTAAGGATCCTCTCTACGAAAAAATGGAAGTCCATTACTTTTCAATGGTTTGGAATAAATTTAGGTCCGATCGGATGGTTGTAAATTAATTTACTTGAGGATGAAAAGTTAAATGAGTGTGATTAAAATATACAATAAAATAATTATCGTGGGAGGAAATGGACAAAATGAAAATGGAGAGGATCCTTCGCGTGTGAAAGCGCTTTTTGGAGGTAGCGTAGAAATTCAAGACCCTTATAATTTAAACAAATTCTTGTTTGTGACTGGCAGTATCCGTCACAAGCTTGCGACGGGTACCACTTCCCCTCACAAATGACCATTTAAGGGAAAAGGGGAAGCACATGGGGGGTGCCCCACATGTTCCCTCTACCCATTTTGTTAGAGGAAAAACCCGTCGTAAGGTCCGACCCGTCACAAGGGAGACCTACTGTATAATTTATAAGTATGCTACAATTTCATCTCCGTCGACTCGTTTTACACGTCTAGTAGTTCACTATTTTGATACTGATGAAGTGTTGAGGCACACAATTATTATATAATGTCCACTCAACTTGATTAACTAAGAGAATTAAACAAGGTAAGGACGTCAAGGGTCCTTAGACATCGGAGAGACTTTTCCTCGAAAACCCTTAAGGTTAGGTTTGTTGTATGTGTGTTTTCAGGTGAAAGGCATCCGAGACACATGCAATATTACCCGAAACCATTGGCGTCTTCTGTGTACAGAAAGGTCCTCAAAGCAAAGTTTAAATCTATTTTTGAGCAAGCGAAGATGCCTGACAGGCTGACGATCAAACTTCTGTATACAGATTACAGAATGCCGCTCAACATCGGTAACAGGCATGACACAAACCCTGGCAATAGCACAGCTACACAGCACGTGCAACGGCCAAGGAAGGATCAGAGCCCATGGAACCTGACCAACTTCTGATCAAGGATGTTGAAAATGACCCTGAACTCGACTGAGATGACACCTGAGCAACATGCCCAAATTCCCTCTTTTCTTAAAAAAGATGCTAGTCGCCGACAAAGCTGCAACAAGGAGGAAAATGACTCCACGAGATCTATTCAACACCCCCCACCACCAAAAGTATCATGGTAATGATGCAGTTGGAAACCCTAGTGGGAATGCCTGTGGAAACCACACAAAAGGATTCTGACAGTGACATCACTGGATACTGCAAGTGTTTTCATTCACGAAGGAAATTCTGCATGGTTTCCCGTGCCGAAGATCAAGATATCAAACATCAAGTGCTAATTATATGAAAACAGCGTTACAGAAGTAATATTCCGTCACTACAAAACCAAGCTGGTGCAGGTGGTGGTAGAGGTTGATGTGTTTTCTGGTAGCTAAATAAGTATTAGGTCTACGATAAAGCCGTCAAAGCAAAAATACAGGATGCATCTTTTTTAAAGGAAACTAATATTAAGGATCCATATAAACTACTTGGACCTCCGATGATGCTCTACGAAAGTACATCAACTCTCGTGCCAGCTTTGATTCTAAAACTGGTGTAATTGTTGCATTTCTTTTCACGCTCATTATCTCGAGAGCTGGAGAGCAGCGCAGCAAGAATTCAATCAACTTTAGCTCCATGATAACTCCCATAACTGAAGTTAAGTGGACTTTGCGGAGACAGCGCAGTTGCTGTTGAGGATAAAAGGTAATCGTATGCTCAGCACAGTCCTTGCTTGAGAACTGTAAACGAACATAAGCGGAAAAATTACTAAAATCATCAATGTAACCTTGTAACGGAACTCGAGCTTTTACAAATTCGATCACACACAACAGAAAACAACTTAGAAAGGGACTTGTTAACAAATAAGGGTATCTATAATTGCATTGAGGACCAACTCTAGGCAAACAATAATGTCAGAGTAATGTCTCTACAATTATGTATCAGAGTCGATTTTATGCGCTTTGCACAATATCTGCTTAATAATAGCTGAAAAGAACGATAATCACAACATAGTTACTTCAACAGGAATGTTCAAATGCGTAACTTGTTGAGTAACAAAACTCTCGCTATTTTTGATTTCAACTATTGATCAATGCTTTTGCTTGTTAATTTAACCTAATATGCACAGATATACGATGAAAGTTTTTAGTTTCTCACGCGTGATTGGATGAAAGGAATAACTTCTACCCATCATTAAGAACCAGCATGAACTGAATGTGGTAAAGAACAAAAGGCCCAAATGCATCATGTATGGCTTCAACCACATACATAATCCAGATCACAGAGTATATGAAATTAAAAAGAAATCCAAAATTAAATTCTACAGATTCTCAAGTAAGCAGAGATTTTCCTCAACCAGGTAGAGATACTCACGGATATTTTCAGATCTTCAATAACATGACAACCTTTAATCATCCCAATCACCCAAAGAAACTCGTCAAACTCATGAGTTTCAATGTTTGATAGCTGAAGAGATTTTAAGCAATGATAGTTGGTCGGAAACACTCTTCCAATTCCACCTGCAGTCAAAAACTTCAATGTCGAGACAAGAAAATTTGTCAGGCTAGCATATGACTCATCTGGTGAAAATTGTATAACTTCACGGCACAACTATCTTACCTTACAAAAATGCCCGCCAAAGGAAAGGGTTTCAATTCTACATGGATGGGCAAGGTAAGCAATGAGCTCGCATGCTCTAGCAGTTTCGTAATTCTTGACCATTTCGTCTAGTGTGATTGAAAACCCAATGAGATTTGAAGCAGACCTTAAAAAAACAGACTCAAACTTTCCCGACACTGTTAAGTACTTGAGAGTTGGTGCGATAATAAACATATACTCAAAACCTTTGCATTTCATTAATGTCAGGCTCTGAAGAATTGGACAACTAGCAATGAAATCATTGAGGGAGTTTCCCATAAAAGTGACATTTTCACACTCAATTGTCTTGAGATTTATGAAGAGATTAAAGACTGGCAGCAAATTGATTATGCACTTGTCAAGTGCGAGCCTTTCGAGACTCAGACACGAGAACAGGTGGTAAGACAACTTAAGAGGTGTGTTTTGCGCATTCTTGATGGTGATATCCTTGACACCGTTCCTTGAGAGATACGCAAAACATGGGCCAATATCAGGCGCGCTAGAAGAATTAAGTTGCGGAATGCAAAGGTAAAAAACACTTATGTTGCCAACATGAGACAGCAGGATTGCACTCAAAATTTTTAAAAACTCCTCCACTGTTGATGGTTTGCTTTTTAGCACCTTTGCAAAGAAATTTGAATCAAACCTCAATTCATTAAGTTCTTTGAATGCGGAGCGCCAGCTTCTTGAGATGAGACACAATTTTGCAGCATCGTGAATGGAAACGCATTTCAAAAATCTACCAATTATGTCATCGGGCAGTTTATTGGCAAGACCTTCTGCAGCAGTTGCACTTTGGTTGGGTACATGGCAATTCATTATTAAACTGAACAGCAAAAAAAGAAATGAAAGTCACTAACAGATGAGATGCTGCTATTACACTTCAATTTCAAAAAGCAATGATTGGAATTATGTTAAAGATCGATATGTCGACATATCAAAATCGGAATAGTAGAAGAAAGTTGTGATAGAATTAGAAATTACACAAATTCTCATTAAAGACGGATCGAGTTGCCTCTCACAAAAAAACAAGTGGGAAACCAAGTGGGTTTCCACTTGCCACCCCGTTTGCGTCTTTTTGAGAGGCAACCCGACCCATCTTCAGAGAAAACGAATATGTCCGTCTTCAATGAGACTTCTGTAGAAATTAATACATGTTGGTGTACTACTAGTACTAGAGAGTCTACTATTTCTAGGGCATAATTTGTATTCCGGTATATCTAGGATATAGTTTGGATAACTAGCGATCGAGGTCAATGATAAGACACACACAAATTCTGAGACATATACTTCCTCCCTTCAACTCCATTCTACCACTTTACTTTTTCACTCTACCACTTTACTTTTTCACGTTTGCCAAACGTCTGTTTTACGCGGTAAATATCGTCAACTACGTATTTGCAAAAATTATAAAAGTTAGATATTTTTAATGTACTCGTAAAGACGAATCAAACAAAATCACACATGAATATATTTTCACTTATTAATTGAGAGAAAATTGCAATTAGAAGCTTACACATGAATAGTGTACAAAATTGAATATGGTAGAGTGGAGTTGAAGGGAGGTAGTATTACTGAGTAGTTTATCTAATAAATACATGTAATAAGAATTCAATCAACAAGTAGTTACACTAAAGCAAAAGAAATAAAAATGGTTATAGGATGAACTAAACTCTTAATAATTTCACAGATCTGAAAAACTGAAAAACTCATTTCACATTTGAGTCCATTACCAGCGTCCTTCCCTTTCCTTGGGTTCGACCCTTACTTACTACTTTGCTTTTAATAGTTAATTGGTACTGTATTTGGTAAGGTTATAAATTGTTAATTTGATAGCTTTAGATAGCGATTATAGAACTCGTGAGGAACCCACTACCGTTATTTTTGGTACACAACGGGTAAACCTGAGTATACCTGACAAACCTGGGTATACCTGATAACCTGCAAATCATGCAAATCACGTATATCAGCTCAACCTTTCTTTTTAGAGGATGACAAGCTCGAGATTGAAATTGCGAAGGCGTAGCCTCAGCCCTCATGGCATGATACTCCCTACGTCTCAATCATTTTTTGACTTTAATTAAAATACCTCACAAAGAATACAAAGAATATAAAAGGCAAACAAATGAATGAGACCGAGGGAGTATAATATACACGTAGGAATATAACGCTTAAAATTGCTCTTAGTGAAACCCTTAGAAATTTAGCCAAGCTTTAATATTGAATTTTAGTGGTACAAAACATGTTCAAAAACGAAATAAAAGTATTGCTTAGATTAGGCTAGAAATAGAAATGGGTCAATTTCTTACTCTCATCTCAAGCAATCTAAGAAAAAATTTAAATAGAGAAGTTCCTTAGAATCAGGGGCGAACCCATAAGGTAGCCGCTACCCCAAACCCGGAAAAATGAACGAGAAATACGAGTTTTTGCTACCCTGTACATGGCTAGGACTATAGAATATTATATAGTAAGTGTTATAATAGCAAGAAAATGGCAGTGCAGAAGTGGTAAAGTTGTGGGCTTAATCTTACTCATCCCAACTATATGTGTTCAAGCCTCCCAACAAGCAATTTTTGGTTTTCCTTCAAATTAATTGGGCTTTATGAGCGTATTTAGTATATATTCATTGATTTCCTTGCAATTGAGTTATTTTATTACTAACTATATATTTGCTACTATATCTAATATATACCAACAACTCGCTATTTTACAAATTATTAGTTGCTACTCCCTCTGTTTCAATCATTTATTTACCTATTTTATTCTTTGCGAGTGCTATTTTAATCAAAAGTAAACAAATAACTGAGCCGAATAATGTAAATTATTTTTTATATTATAAGTTGTCGCACTTTTATTAATAATAATTGTGTACGAGTTGTTCACGTATTGGTCATAAGAAATGCTAAACTATTAGGATTTAGGATTCACCCGCAATAAACAATTTAAAAACAATAAGCATGAAAGAAAAAAATCTTTTCAAACTAAGAAAAAGTTATTCAAAAAAACTATTATGTTCATCCGTGTTTCTTTTCGCACGAGCGAATGTTAAACAAATTTTGCCACCCCATATATAAAATCCTGGGTTCGCCCTGCTTAGAATAAAAAAAACATATTGAATATTGACAATCATGCAAAAACTTGGAAACAAACAAGTAGATATATAAAAAGAAGCATGAGAATGAGCAATAAAGTAAACAACAAGTCTTCAATGAACATGGGCATATTCTTCTTCAATGAAGACGGGTCAGGTTGAAGACGGATGCCCGTCTTCAATGAAAATTAGGGTAAAGTAAAAAAAAAAGGATGAAAGATTGAAAGGTAAAGTGAAAGGCACCTGAATAAAAGGGTAAAACTAAGTTGATGAGATGATTCTTGCTCCACGGTAAAAATGAAAGGCACCTGAATACAAATCGCCACTATGAAAACATGAGTTTAAATGATTTCAAAATTGACGGTTCGACCTGTGTAAAACACGTGGCTACAAATGATGTAAAAATTAGAATTATCATCACTTTCGGTCACGGAATTGATGATTTTTATTTTTAAATATATGAGAATTAAAATTTTCAATAGCTTTTGTGTGCGACGGTCTTATTCCGTGTTTTTTTATAAAATATGTCAACTTTGTGATCAATAATGACCACCTTTTGGTAAATAGTTACCACCTTAAAAATAAAAGTCATTTTTTAGTTATTAAAAGTGGTCACTATTTATTAAAAAGTGATCGCAATCTGTCAAAAGTGGTCATTGTTAACAGGTCGCACTATACAACGGTCTTACAAGAGAATTTGTGTAAAATTTTATTTTCGTATTTTCAACATAACTAATCACCAATGTTAACATTAATATTATACTCCCTCGGTCCCTCTTATTCAGTATAACGTTCCCCATTCAAGAATGGAACACGCTAACCTTCTGCCACCTAGGATCAATCATTTAGTACTCTATACAATAATATAAAAAGTCTATCTTGAGCATTTCATTGAATTGTCGAAATTGCCGATTTGTAGATTCCAAGCCAAATGAAAACTCTACCCCACAATTCATGAATACTCATTTACGGTATGAAGCTTGAGAGGGAAAACCCATCACCTTCCTTCCCTCATTTAGTACACCTCATTTGCTATAGAAAAAACGCTACAATCCCTTCATTGCCCCCATTTCATTACTCCACCATTCTATACATCTACACCATTAGTATTTGGTGTATGTATAAATTGTTTCCATATCTTTCATTTGTGTGCAGTGCCCTCAAGGGAAAGATGAATGAAAAAAATTGAGAAGCGAGGAATTGAAGGGAGAACATAAGGTATCCAGTTATAATAAGATGATCAATCTGCTCATCCTTTAAAGTTTAAAGGTAATTTTAGTTTTGGATGTTCATGATTCAACAATTATTTTATTTTATTTATAGATTTTTGATTGCGAAATGATCATGGAAAATTAGAAGGAGGATAGATATTTTAATCAGTTTGATTAAAATATAGATATTGTATGTATCGCCGACTTTCATAGTTACTCTGTATTTAACTTCTTTATTAGCAACTTAAATTGTTGAGTGTTGTATGTTAATTCCACTTTGAATATGGCGTATTATTTGTCAATTGGTACCAGGGCATCGTCATGTACTGAGGAATTGCTCGCATGTGTATGATAAGGTATGATTATTTACACAGTCATATTATTTGTTTATTGTGTTCAACTCATCTGTCTTTTATTTATGGGAAAATTCACATGGTACCCTTGAGGTTCGTCATTTTGCACGAAATACCCAAAATTTTGATCTAGAAAACTTTAAGAGATCATAACTCGTGTTTACGATATCAGAAAGTGACGATTTTTTTTTTCAAATCGACCGTCTTTCCAAGTACTACGATTTGAAAAAACAAAATTGCCGAGTTCGGAATTCGTAACCAAGAGATATGCTCGCTCAAAGTTTGTTCGGTCAAAAAAACTTTGACATGCAATAACTCCTAGCTACGGGATCCAAATGCAATAATTTTTTTTTCAAATCGTAGTTCTCGGAAAGATGATCGATTTGAAAAAAAAAAATCGTCACTTTATGATCTCGTAAACACGAGTTATGACCTCTTAAAGTTTTCTAAATCAAAATTTTGGGTATTTCGTGCAAAATGGCAAACCTCTGGGGTACCATGTGAATTTTCCGTTTATTTATTGGTATGTGAATTCATTGTTTTACCTTTTTTTTTCACTAGTTGTCGCTCCGCGCCCTACCGGGCGCGGTGCCCCAATTTGATTAATCGTCTAAAAAAACTCATTAGCATGTATCGTAGAATATATTTATATTAGAGCAGACGTTGGCGTGTTTTGTGCATGTGTTGGGAACAATACAGTATGTATAGTACACCAAGTAAAGAGTGAAAGATATAGCACTGTAAAGGGCAAGACAATATTAGCAGATTAGTATAACATGCATGGTCATAATTAATAACAAAGGCAAGAGAGCTTCACGCTTACTTTCTGTATCTATAGTAGCTTGAAGCATTTGCGATGCGGGTGTGATATCACGTATTAAGTTTGCATATTTACGTAAAAGTTAACATCTTTAAGTTTGCATAGTGATGTTTTGGCAGTATCAATTGTCACTTTACTACTTGCTGAGTGGTAACTTTGCAAACAAACTAATAGTAATAATATTAATAGGACAAACCACGTAGATAAGCCATTACATACATGAGGACACGAACAATGTAGGGAACACGCATGACATGTTTAGTAGCAACGATAATACACCTAGAGAGTCCATAATGGTCAAACAAATTTCATGCATGACCGAACTGTTATCCGAAAAACCGAAAAACCGAAAAACACACACATCTAAAACATTACAATATTTTGTTGACCATAGCAAAACAAATAATGCCTTGTTGGACTACGCCTTATTTTGTCACTCGCACTAAAAGACACATACTGGTGAGGTTAGCTTATACAGGAAAATGACAGATTTTGTAGGCAGGACTTGGAGCGTAGGTACACACGTAGACATTAATCTTGTGATGAAAAGGCTAAATAGCATTGGGGTAAATTTCTTTGATAGTTTCAAGGACTACATTGTAAGCATTGATTGGGTCAGTGTTTGCCAGATTCTGACCAGACTGTTGTTCCTCAGGCGAGAGTTTGACATAGTCTACGCCTTTAGGAAAACAACGTGCATCATGTGGTGTAGCCACCCATAAGTAAGGGCCAGGTTGGTGATTTTGGTTCTGAACCCAGGCGGTGCTACCATGCCCTTCCTGATCAAATTTGGCTGCAAGTTTAAAAGCAGACGCAAGATGAGCATTGGTCATACCAAACTCAAAAACAACCACACCAGTGAAGTATTTTCCATGCCATACAGACCACATTTTTTTTGACTAAATAGCCCTTTTCAATAAGGCTATCCCTAACTTTCTTATAACTCTTACAAACATAGCCACCACCCTCAACATGCCCAGGCATATTGACCATAATGCAAGTGTATGGTTTTGCAAACATATCAGCCATGAGTATAAACTTGTTTGGTCTTAAATGTATGTTTTTTTGATTTTTGTAGTTGTTACTTTATTTGTTTTTGGGTTGTGCCTGTTTTTTTTGTGTCTAATGTGTCTTTATTTATAGAAGGATTTTAAGAGGGGTGCGTGTCTAGCCTATGTGGGGTTGGGGGTTTACAGTTGTGTCAAGTCATTTTCCTACAGTACTATACAATCACATGTTGCACATAGTTTTGGCAGGTAGTATAAAGCATATATCTTGAGTCAATTGTATTGTTATTGATGGGGACATCTCTTTGCAAGAAAACAGAGGTCAAAGTTGCAGCATTACCTATTTAGGTCGTCAGTATTTGTACAGGTTGCAATCCAGCATGAATGGTAATGCAGGAGGGCACGATGCCTGACCAAAACAAAGAGGAAAAAAAATAATCTCTATAAAAAGTATGAAAGATAGATATATTGTTGTACTTACCTTGTCAAATGATACGAGCTATTTTGCTTGAGAGGCTGGGTATCTCTGTTTTTTGTGAGTCGGCCCCTGTGTTTCTTTGGGTGCAGCTATTTGAATGTGCAACAACAATTGAGTTATAGGAGCAATTTATATATATATATATATATATATATATATATATATATATATATATATATATATATTGCTGTAGAGTCGCAACTTTTAGTAGACATATGAAGCTAATAACTGGATATATTTAGACACGTAGATAGTGTTTGTACAAGAAGGCGTTACAGTAGGTGCGATACCTCAAAAGATAAGTACCCAAAAAAAGGATGCAACTATTTACAATCGGATTAAAGTACATCAGCTAGGTAGATGCATTTAACAGTTCCCACAATAAGCAAAAGTATCACAAGTTCGCATTGTACCGTGTGAGGGTAATCAAAATGTAACGGTCTTCTTTGGAATGTCATAAACAGTAACCATAGCATGCCTTAGATCATTGTAACGCCCTATAGCCTATATAAAACCAACAATATGTCATTTCGCTGGTTGGGAGGGGCTCAATGAAATGAGGCACGCACACACTTAAACGTAATTTAAAGCAGTATGTACAAGAAATTAGCGGCGTTTGAAACTATTTAGCTGACTGAATATGATTTAACTAATCATTATGTGGGGGGTTCAGTTTGTTTTTCTTTGATGGTGAAGCAACGGTATGCTGGATTGGTGTCTTTTTTGGGGGAAGTTGGGCTGGTGTCTGGGGAGGGGGCGGAGTGATTTTTTCTATTTTTGGGGTTCTTAACACATGAGATTTATTGGGAGTTGACATTCCTATTTCTGTAGGGATAACTATTTGTGGAGGTGAAAGGACGGGGGCAGCGTCCTGTGTTGCTGTTTTTTTTGCCAGGTCTGATGTGGGTTTTTCTTTGGGAGTTGTAATTGTGTGCATAGGACGGATGTCAGTATTTGTGTGTGAGAGCATTTCTAAAGGTGGTTGTATTAGTGGGTTTATAGCGGTGTGTGGAATAACTGGAGTAATAGAGACTGCCAATGTGGGTTCAAAGTCAAGCTTCCTTGCTATAACAATGTTTTCACTATTATTGCCTAGAAAGGTACCCTGGGGGGAATCTGTAGCCTGTGTGGCAGTGATAACTTGAGGTTGCATTGGGAGTTCTTCTAAGACTTGCTTCAAGGTCCATTGTAAAATGTTGTTTCTTGATAATTCGGTCTTTGGTGCTACTTCTATTGTTGTTGGAAACGTCTTCAGTAAATTCTTTATGATTCCAAAAGCCTCAAGATCTTCCTACAATAAGTTAGAAATGTACATTACTTTGCTTGACATTAATTATAACTTTTAATGTATATGGTGCTGTAAGCGGCGCTGTAAGCGGTGCCGAGTGGTAAGTTGTTGTTAGGCCTGTTGCCACGGCTAGTAGTAGGCTAAAGTTGAGTTAGCAGTTTGTCGAGATATGTAGGTAGTGTCCCAACAGAGATGGGAGGGGTAACTATGAGATGTTGAATAATATTATGTAGTTTAGAATTTCAGAAAATTAAATGGGCCACATACCGAGTGTTTAATGTGAAATATATCTGAGGGACTCCTCTTGAACAGTTTTGCCGTGTCTTCTGTAAAAGCAGTTATGGCCAATAATTCTGTGTTGTCTGAGACCTTAGCATTGAATGTTATCCTGCAAGTTATAATTGTTAGGGAAACGGCCTGTATTTATTTAGGGTTAATTAAGCAATTGTTGTTTACTTTACCTCGGCTCCGACATAACATTTTTTTTGGTACAGTTCGTGCAATCAAATTTGTCACCTGCTGCAATGTCAGATCTCTTGCCACAGTGAGAACAACCTAGATATGCATTCACCTTTAGTAGGGTTGCTAGCGGGATTGTTACACTCAGCTCTTGTAGAGTGTCCTGTGCCTGCTTGTAATTGAAAAATAAATTATTGTGATATGCTCACTGAATTACCAAGTTAAAATAAGGTTAGGCGAAGCATAATTTGAGGTGGTTCTACTTCACCTTTTTTGACTTTAGGGCCAATAGGCTAATGAATTGGACTTCTGCTTCAGGGTCACGTATTGCAACAATTCTTGCCTGTAGCTCGAGCAGAAAGGGTGCATGTTCAGTTGCCCTGCATATGAGGCATCATTTGTCAGTGGGCAACGGCAGTTTGGGAATAAAATAGAGGAATTTTCTTTAAGAATTAGCAACGAAAATTACAAAGGGTCCTCACCATTCTAACAGTTGAGCAGTTTTTATGCCTTGAGGCGTTGTGTTTATTGTGGTTGACATAGTGCTTGTTAGGGAAAATCCTGCAATGTACAATATCAAAGGTTAATATTAAAGATGATCAGTTTTACTGTGACTTAAATTAGCTTTAGATATTACACCTTTGTGAGTAGAAACCCGTAATGTTGTAAAACCAACAACCGGCAAATTGGCTGCCAGAGAAGTCAGTTTAGCGCATTCAGTATCTGCAAGGTCATTCCATGTTGAGACGATTATTGGTTGCATGGTACTGCACCATAAAAATATTGTTAGTGCGTTAGATGAAATGTAAGTTGAACTGTACATTGTGAAAGTGCATGTACCTGTGATCTGTTAGAAATAATTCTCGCACAGTGTTCTCTCTATCATGCATGCTCTTCACCTTGCGCGAACTTGGCTCTACATAGAGGAGGATCCCGATAACATCTGCGAGTATGATAGGGGTTTTCAGTTGGTCTGCAACAGAAACTTAATTAGGGAAACAGGGAGTGTAATATAAAGCTACCAAATTTCTCGTATGGATTTGCTGTTTTCGGCACTTCTGATACGCATTGGTATTCAGTTAAGAATGGTTCTGGTATCAGAGATGTTGGGCGGACCAGTGCCTGACGGCCAAACCCCATTGTATATGGCAGTTCAGTCGGGTCCCTTCTGTATTGAGTTGGGCAAGGCTTAAGTGGAGCATTTGCAATCTCATAAGTCCCATTAGTTACAAGGGCATCTCTATATCCCTGAATCTGATCTCCAAAAAGTGTGCCGCGCATTTTATTGCCCTGTATTTGTAAGAGCAATGTTATGAAGGTGTTATGAGAGCATTGTCCAAAATTTATTGGAGGGAGCCTAGGTAAGCGACCTGGCTATAACTAAAGCAAACTTGGATAAAATTATGAACCGTTTGAATGTGCAGGATGCTACTGGATGCACCTGACCTATACACTATGAGTATGCCTTAAATTCTGCCTCGCAGAGGCAAAGTGTAGTTGCAGCACTGTCTGTTGTTGTAGCAAATTAATCAAGAAATGCGTTACAATACATTTTATTTCTGTACTCATGGATTGGTACAAATAATAGTAGTTTGAAAGTATGTAGTAGTCGAATTTTAAATTAGTAGAATGAGTGAGAGTATAAATTGCCTTATCGTCCTGTAAAAGTAGTGATTGGTAGAGGATATTTGCACCCTTTGATCTCTGTGGACGGTCTTTCTCTAAAACTTTAACCTTGACCTTATAGTCACGGGTGGAACTGTTTAGCTCGTCTAGGAACATGTGAGTATCTTCCATTATACTAAGCTACAAAACAAGTGACATTGTGAAACAATGTTATCACAATTGAATATCTGCATTTTATAGAGCGTTTAATACCAAATAGCTTAAGTAGCTGTGAGTAACCGGCCTGTGTGTTTAGTGGAGGTGAACTATAGGTCGTACGTACAAAAAACGTAAACCATTAGCAAGGAGTTAGGACATGTGTATAGAAAACAAAGCATAGACACTATTTTTTCTTTACATGAGCTCATACTAACCTATTTGATATTTGTATATTACCTCCCTATGTTAAACTAATTATACTGAGCTTTGCTTGTTGTAGAGTAGGCCCTATAGTCTTATTACATATCTATCTATGAGCAAGCTTAGAAAATTTGATGTTATTAGAAATTCTAAACATATACCAAGAGTTTAGCGGGCGTATATCAAATTTAAAAGTGTAAGGCGATATTTCTAAATCAAATACATGTCACTTAACAAGCTCATACATCAACCCCATTAAGAAACACCAATGGTACCATGTCTGCCATTACAAGCTTCTTTGTAATTTTATCAAACGATTCCATACAGAATGCAACCTACGTCTACTGGATGTAACCTGGCTTATTCGTGCGATTTAACAACACATGTTTCTCTGATAATATAAAACAGTTAACCTTATTACAACATGAATAAGTAAAAAGGGTGATTGATTGCAATCTAACCTGGAAATTTGTGTAAGCAGTCGTGAATTAAGGGCCCTTTTCAGACTTCAACCTGTTCTTGGCGTTACCTATAAAATGTTTGGTAAAGAGTTATCTTGGAGTGTGGCTAAAGAATATGTAGAAAAGAACAATAGCAAAGGGTATTTATAGGGGATATAATAGTATAGCAAGTGGACATATGGTCTTAATGGATGATGTGATAGTAGGTGATTGATGGCTGTGAGTGAGACATCTTGCAGGGTGGTGTTATTTGTGAGTATGGTACTCTATGTGGAGGTTAAGTGTGTTTAATTTTTGGAAAATGTGTTAATCTATTTTGCAATCTTATCAGCTTCCCATCTTCTAGTGTTAATACTTTGTTAAATGTACATATATATATACATATACACACACACATACATAATAAATTGTCACACACACATATGTATACATACACACATATATATATATACATACATATACATATATATATATATAATACATATATATATATATGCATTATATTGATTTTTTTTTTCTGTGTGTGCCTACGGATAACTGGTTTACAGTTCTTTCTTGCTATTTGTAAGCTTACTAAGTAGTCATACTTTTACGCCAGTCAATTTCATTTTATCTTTTAGACATTAGAATCGGTCGTATAAATTAAATATAAGTATCTTTTGTTTAGCTTTGCAATTTTATAGACGTATTAGCTTTGCGTATAGACTGCCCATCTGCCAACGACAGGGTTTGTAGTACACTTTATATAAATTTGTTTGAAATTGAACCTATTTTTATTTATGCTCGTGGTGTTTGTCGCTTAGACTGAGTACACTATATAGTGCCAATTATGATCTGTTACGACTTCCTTTCGTCTATAACTCGACTTCTTGTGTATTTTTGTGACGTAAATGATTAGGCAGAGAGCTACACAGTAGACCTGTACTGTCTGCTAGAGAATGTGTGTTACTCTTAGAAAATGCATTTGCGTGCACAGAATAATCTAAGGGGTCATTAAACTGCACAGTTATTCGCAATGTAAACTGCAAGCTGGGTTCTGTTTAAAAGCCACGAAACAAGGATGCCCAGTAAACCAATTACGAATTTTAGGTAAACACACTGCAAACATTTTGTTGACACTTATTTGAGTAACACAAAGGATGACCAATTGTAGTGACCCAGGCACCAGAGCCGGACCCCTGGAAAGCTGTGGAGCGCGCATACTTAAAATTAGTGTTGCGGAAATCTGTAGAGCCACATGGCACTGCCTATAGTTGTTGGCAGGTTTCCAACAGCTTCGACTTACTATATTAGGAGGGATGGGATAATAACATTAGCATGTAGTTGATGCTAACTGCAGTCGTCTTTAGCATAATTAGTTGATTTTGTTGTACCTGATATTAGAAGAAGTAAAAGGGAACAAGTAGCATACCTCATTACAAAAATTTGTGGTTGATCCCTGTAAAGCGTAAATGTACAATGAGTGTTGCCGAAATAATTTGAGCCATATTATATGTCCGTGTACCTGTCTCCACGCAGCCAACAGCTTGGAATCATTACATAAGGAGATACTAAATAACAATATTAGGAAGTATATGAACTTTGAAACAGCCTATTCCTGCATAGTAATGGAGATTGGGTACATAAAGCTATGATGGAGATAAAAATATTGTGTTTTAAGGCGATTGGGTATATAAAAGCTATTTTGCAATCTTATCATAGCTTTATGTACCCAATTTTGGTGTCTTACAATTGTTATGGAGATTGGGTACATAAAGCTATGATGCCAGATAAAAATTGTAGTCTAAGGCGATTAAGGCGAAAGTAAAATTTTAAAAGTAAAAAAGTAAACAAAAAAGGAAGATTTGTAACATAAAATATCGCAGAAACACCCATTTCAAATAGATGCTTTTAGGATAAGGGGTTTGATCCGTAAATATCGCAGCAATAACTGTTTAAAAACCGCAGAATTCAAAAGATGAAAGCTTAGCATTTGAATTAGAATTTTTTAAAACTCACAAAATACAAGGGCAAAAGATGGAATGTATTGAAAAGGTAAAAATGAAAAGCGAAAAATGGAGGGGAAGGTAACTGATTGGAAATTGAGCAGTGCAAAACGATTTAAAAGAGATGGAAGGCAGAGAATAAGACGTTACAATTGCAACAAACTAACCACAAGTGTGATTATATATCCTGAATAGGTACATTTGCAATAATATCTTTTAAAAGACGCAAAATTTAATGTCCACCTCATTCATACATAGCACTGGGATAACCAAACAGCATTTTAAAACCCAATACTACAATAGTTGCAGCGGCCTATAAAAAGATCTATTTGATATGGAATACTGAATTAGGTACATGTAACTCAAAGACTGAAACCACCATATATAATGGGCAAAGACCTGTCATGAAATGAAAAAGTAGTTATTGTAACAATCTAAAGACCCCAAACAGCAATAATATAGTTGGTGTATGAATAGATGAATCCCGACAAATAACTTAGACTAAACAAAGGATCAATTGTTATGAATTGGCAAGGAGAAAAGGTAGGGAATATTAGACCAGGGATTTAAGCACACCTATACCAATCCCACGAGCCATAATTTTAAGCTCTTGTCATTTCACGGAACAATAAGATAACTATAAAGCGCTATTAAAACCCATAATACGACAACTTAGACAACTCAGTACAGACCCACTGGATGTGGCAGGCCATATGCGAGGCCTGCAACTCAACAACAGTAATGATGATACTTACTGCAAATAAAAAAAATATATGGCTATTCCCTTGAAAAATTTATGCTTACCCGAGATTTCGACTAATTTTCATATTCTATCACTATTCTATTGATATGGGGTATGGGGATGATGAGAACAACTGGTGCATAAAAACTGTCTTCGCTTTTTTGCGAGAACCTAAACTCAGAATAACAGAACATCCCAAAATCATTGAAGCGTGTCCTGAAAACGGACTAACACAATGTGTAAGGCACCATCACAGAAAACACAATTCAAAAAAATAAGCGATAAGATGAGAAGACGTTATTAGAAACAGGATAAGCACAAAATTAGACAATAAAGCGGAAATGAAATAGCCAGGGCCACAAACAATACTATGGATCCGAGATCAAACTCCCCCTGGATTTGAGTATTCCAGATCCGAAGCAAATGTAAACCACCGCATTAAACGAACCCAGCTTTAAAAACCAAAAAGAAAAAGAGGACACGTATACGATGCTTGAAAATTTCATTGTAAGCCAAAAGTAGCATTAACTTATATAAAGTAGAGGAGACCCACAGGGAGGGACGTAACCTTCGAATACTTCTACTCGAGCCCACTGCCCAACACTCAAGAACTTAGCCAATCCAACATATGGTAGCTCATTTTGACAACCCAAACTGTGATAAATTCAAATGCCACAAGTTACCTTGTAAACTATTTCAGTATTTCACACTTTCAATAATCAACAACTTGTCTTTATATTTTCTGAAATACTTCCTTTTGTCTCAGTCAATTGTTTTGGACATTTTTATTCTCCGTAAAAGAGATTTGAATAAAAGACAAGACTTAGTGAGTACACTCCCATGCAAACAAACAATGTGAATAGAAAAAAATACAAATTTACATACATAAATCAAAACCCTAACAAGATTGAGTAAAACAAACCTGATGGTCGCAATCTCTGCAAGCATAAAGCAGAATCTTGTTATATTTGTCCTCCTTTGGGTAATATGTTGTTGCTAATCACCAAAATTTCATAAACTAAAAAAAATTAACTAACCGATTATTATAATCTAATAAAACAATCAAATTTATGAATAAAAAAGCATTTAACGACTTAACGTTGATATGAATTAGTTATGAGGTTTATAATTCTAACTATGAAGAAACAGTTCAGGATACATTAATTTTAGAAAAACAATAAGCGTAAAAGCTCTGACTGGATTACCTATTAGACAAGAGGCAGTAACCCGATAAACCTGATTTTTTAACCCTAGGAATACAGACACGCATCTGTGTTGATTGAAGTCATCACCAATAAACCCAATTTCTAAAGCAGCTATACCAACAAGAGCACATGGATTAATTGAATACAACAAACTTCAAGCGGTAATAAAAGAACGATCATAAACCTTAATAATGAGCCAAATTAACGAACAGTAAAAAAATACACAAGGGGTAGTAACAAATTCCTTAATAAAAACAAACCTAGTCAAACAAAATCAATATTCCTAGATAACATCAATTATCCCCTTAAACTTCAAAAACGCACTCACCAACCCCATAATCCAATTCCACAGTAAAACAAATCTAGCTAAAACTTTCAAGCCAAAAAAGCAAACACAACAAAATCGACCCCGATTCTCAAATTCCTACTCAGTCTCTTCTCTGATCACTTAACCTCACCTCAAACCCCATCAAATCTAATACTCTATATAACATCAATCACACCCTCAAACTTCAAAAGCACATAACAAACCTACAATTCCCATCAAAATATAAACAAATATACAAACCAAACTAAAACCCAGATACCTTCAAAACACAAGTTAGCTAAAGACTACACAAGTAAACTAAAAACAAAACAAAATATCTGAATTTTTTAACTACAAACATTAATATAATAAACAGAAATAAATTCAATTATAAAAAAATTATACCTTCTTATTCATATATTGAGGAAGATCATTAAGAAGGGATTGATTGATGAGAAAACAAAGAAGTAGAACAGAAATAGAGATGATTTGAAGAAAGAATACGAGGGGAAAAAGTATGGAGTGTATTCCTCTTATTCTTTTCACTGGGAAGGATTTTAAGCTTATAGGCTAATACAGTAAGGAGACATGACTTAGAGTCAGGCTCAACTCGATATATAATAGTCACAATAACTCCGTCTTAACCACTTGAGTTGTGACATAAACAAACAATTTCAAATGCCCAATACATTTTAGAACTGATATCACTAATTGCACAAATGTCTGTTAAAAAACAGTAAGAACACATCAAAACAAATCCCATTAATGAAAGCTAATAAATAGCCTTAAATAATTAGCCTGATTATAAAAAAAACCAAAAAAGGTAATACCTTTATTTATAAAGAAAGACTAATTTTGTGTTTTGGAGAACCAAATAAATAAAGAACTATGATGGAAACGGCATCATGTTGTTTATATTGTTGGTATTTTAGCAATAGCAGTTGAAGAAGATGAGACATTAAAGACTAAAGAGGTAGAACTCACATATAACGAAACTTTCATAATGTTCCACCACTTTCTGCTGCTCAAAACCACTGCCATATATGTTGTTGTCACACTAGAAATAAAAAACCTAAAAATTGTTTTTAAAAAAAATAATGAGAATATGGATGCTTCATTATAGCAACAACAATAACCATAAAAATAGGAGCAACAACAACAACAATAATAATAAAAAAATGATAATAAGTCGAATATTAACTTAATAAAACTAAACATCAAGATGATAGTAATAAGCAGATGAAAAATTAAATCAAATCAACCAAATAAGAAACTCGAATGAATTAGTAAAGTAATAAGCAGATGAAAATCAAGCACGTATTTATTAGTAAAGTTAATTGGAACTGAAAAAAACCAAGTGAAAGAACCCAAATAGCCAGGATCGTTAAACATTTCTTATTGGTATGGCTAGATAAAATTTATCTGGTTTGGTATTTGGTATGTGAGTGATACTGTGATTGTAGAATGATGGTTTGAGGGTAGTGGAATGAATGAGAATATGGGATAAATGGGGACAACAAGTGCCATTGGAAAAAGAATATTACCTCATGACGAAGGTTTTGCGATTATCCCTGCACGCGCTAAAGCATTGTGGGACACAATGTTCTTCACAGTTGTTTCTGGTACGCCAAGTGGCCCCGGTGTCGCTATTATTGTCACTTCACTTGCTTTGCGTGCCCTGGAGATCGCCACGTATAGTTGGCCGTGAGAAAAACATGGTCGTGGAAGGTATATAGCGACTTGACTTAGAGTCTGTCCCTGACATTTGTTAATTGTCATTGCAAAGCTCAATTTCAAGGGAAATTGATTTCTTTGAAACTGGAACGGGTAGTTTGCTGATGCTGTTGGGCGTAACTTGATTCGTGGTATAAACACGTGTTCTCCTTTGTGGTGACCAGTTGTTATAATGCATTCAATTGAGTTCCTACTAAATTTCTTGCATAGCAGCCTTGTACCATTGCAAAGGCCATATGAAGGCTGTAGATTTCTTAATAGAATCACTGGGCAGCTTTCTTTCAAAATTAGCTCATGAGGGCTCATACCACCTGGACTTAGTTTTTTAATGAACTCTGATGGATATATATTGCAATTATCGTCTAGCATTGAATCATAGCTTTTGTAAGTAATAGGAGTGCCAGGAAACCGATGGATCAGAATGTTGTTTATGGTATCAACATCATCATTTAGCGGACTTAATATGGCCCTTGTCGTGAACATGCTTGAGTCAAATGAACGAAGTTCCAGCCCTGGAAATGCAAATGCGCTCAGATAGCTTATAGGGTCTAACCCGAAGTCTTCTGGCGACTTAACCAAACCATGAGGTAATTCGATGTACTCATATTCTCTTGTTTGCATATTTCCGTTTCCAAGACTAAGTAGAAATTGAGCAAAAAACGGATCGCTTTGCGCTCGAAGATTCTCCGTGAGGTGGAATTTTATGAGGCGTGGCCATAATGATGAGCTTACCAAGCTAGCTTCAACAATTTCACTTTGCGATCTTCGAGGCACAACTGGCAATGTCTGACGGAAATCTCCACCAAATACAACAACTTTCCCGCCAAATAGCTGATTTGGATTACATAGGTCCCTTAGAAGAAGGTCAAGAGATTCTACATTCTGTCTTCGTGCCATCGAGGCTTCATCCCAGATTATTAGGCTAGCTGCTTGAATCAAAGCTGCGAGACTACTTTGTTTAGGAACGTCACACGCCAAAGAAACGTCTGAGTCAATTGGAATTTTGAACCGTGAATGAGCTGTACGTCCCGAGGGTATGTTAGAAGCGGCTATGCCAGAAGTCGCTGTTGGTAACACCACTTTGTTCATTAACCTTACCTCGGCGTACAATGCGTTGTACAAGAAAGTCTTCCATGTCCCTCCCGGACCATCTATGAAAAAAGCACCTGGTTTTGCTGCTATAACATGCTCCATTATTGTTGTGAAAGCGGTTAGCTGAGCTGCATTAAGCATGGCACGACACCTTGTACAGTCTTCTGGAATGGGTGCATCTAGCGCATCAATAATGTCTCTAGTCCGCCGCAAATCTACATCATCACATGTATCTAAGTGGCCCAACCCAAAGAATTTTAAAGACTTCCCCATTGCCTCAATGTACTGCTCAACTGATCGGATTGTTAGTTGCTTGACTTTCTGCGGTCTGTCAGGAAACTGTTTGTGGTAATCGTCTGACAAGGATCTGTAGTGTGTGTCCCACAATAATGAAGGGTTCTTTGGCTGGGCAAAAAGCAAAAGTGTTGCAAACAGGCGGCGAAGTGCAATTGGCATTTGCACCTCACATGCTTCAGCCAAGCATAGCTCAGCAGCATCATCATGTTCAAGTATGCGACTTTTTAGGGCTGCTTCTTGAAACGTTGCACATTTATGATTGTCAACACTTAAAAGGTCGTCAAACGATGTAGGTCCTCGCACATGCAATAAGAGCAGCCGGAGGAAATACCGTTCGCCTTCAGACGGTGCCACAAAAACCAGTCTTCCAATCACAAAGACCTTAGTTTTCCTCTTTAGCCATCTTTTTTGGCTAATGTCCCAGCGATAGTGCTCTGTGAACTCAGCATATAAAAGTTTTTTGCAGCCTGCTTCGGTGCTTGTTCGAAAAAACTCAGTTTGGGGTGTTCGGCTGTTCTTGTCATCAGATACAATTTCTTCTAAGTTATCTGTTGGCCTGAGGCGTAGTGTTTGCATATTGGGCAAGTGGACCTGCAGCGGCATGACTGGCGGATATATTTAAAAAAGGTCAAACCCAAATATGCGCCATGCTGCTTCACACGGGGTTACCCATCGGCCTGACTGGAACTGTGTTATCTCATCAGCGACTTTCTGCTGCTCACCACCCGTAACCGAAAAAGAAATCTTGTCATGTCTTTTGTAGATATACTTGTACAAATATTTTACAGCATGTATTGTTGAGCACACTTCAATGTTGAGGTGACAATCAAAGAGGGCTAGCAAATATGGATTATAAGGTATTACCCATCTGTTATCTAGTTGTTCTTTTCGTATGGCAGCACAGTCACCAGTGTCCCGTCTTCTATATACAGGGAACTCTTCTGGGCTGTTTGTAGTCTCGGGTGTAAAAGCTTTTGGATAACGATACTTGCACTGCCCCAAAGAGTCTCTATGTGCCATGCATGGGCATTTCGGGTTAAGTATGCCACAAGGGTCGTGCATCATATGCTTGAGCACGGCCGTGCGTAGGGAAGGTTCGCTGACCGGCGGTATCTCAGCTGAAACAAAATTGTCGTAGTCTTTTGGGCATTTAAGTCGGTTTCCAGGTTTCAGTATAATGAGAAAGTGGGCATGGGGCAGGCCTCGTTTTTGGAACTCAACTACATAGACATAAGCAGCAACCTCTCCAAAAGCTTGCTTGTCCACAATCTGCTTTTTTAGAGCTAGAAGTTTTGCTCGAAACACTCGTGCGACTATGTCTGGGCTCTGTTTTAATCTCAGGCCAATTAGCATTGCATGTCATGGTCACAAAGAGGTCGGGCTTCCCATATCTGTGTACCAGAGCCATTGCATTTAGATATCGTCGTTTCATATCGCGCGGACCACCCAAGAATGTAGGTGGCAATATGACCATCTTCCCAATATTTTCTGCAGAGCACTGACCTGCCTCAACGATGTCAAGTATACCCTGATATAACTCTGCCCTTATGGTGTCCTGGTTGTGCCGAAAATAATCAAGCCTGGAGTTTTCGATTTTAACATACATATCAACTATGTATTGCTGAAAACAACGTCCAGCTCTTAAAAGCATGTTGCCAGGCCGATGTTGCAGTTTATAGCTGTAATATTGCTTGCAAGAGACAACTTTTTCTTTTGGGCCACCATTACTTCCTATCCCTGCAATAAAAGTGATAATGTTAATGTTAAAATTAATAGACATAGCGCGGGAACAACCATAGACAGAGTTACAAACTAATTGACATACGGTCAGGTTGATCAGCTAATATATTTTCAACAGTTTGTGCAGGTGCAAGCGTTGCACTCTGGGGAGCTGGGCCCGTGGCCAATGACTCGCCTTGTTTCTTTTTTTTAAGACCTTGTACCCATCCACATTCACCGCAAGGGAACAGAAGAGGGTACTGCAACGGATCGTAGCATCCATAATAATGCATGATCCGATGTGACTCGTTATCCTTGGTAGTCACAATTATGTGGGGACTATTAGACTGGCTAGATGACGAGCTATCTGACCAGATGACAGCAACCTTGTCAGATGTGGGTGCATTGTATACCCGCTGGTCCGGGACTGTGTCGCGGTTCAGCAATATTTGGGTATGTTCATTTACTGGCAGATCTTTAAGGGAGCGAAAACATCGTGCATATGGATTGACTTGGGTAATTTTAATTAGGATGTCAACTATGTCTTTTCGTATTTCGTGAAAACAATTTGTTCTATTTACCGCTTCATGTTGGCCATCATAAAAGTAGAGCTGCAAATACTTTGGCACTCCATCGGTTGGCACCAGTGAAGGAACGTGGTGATAAATTTGACCGTGTAGCTTAAAAACATAAATACCTTTATGAGTTTTAGCATCGATTTCTCCCCCAATAGAGCTGTATGCAAATAGATTATTGTATAGGCGTGCATATTTGCGAAAGTGCACAGCGTCTTCATCAGCAGCAGTGTAGAGCCTAACCAATTCTGCCGGAAATTTATTTGATGGCAGATCAATTGTCCCATCAGCACAGCAAAAAAAAGGGGGGGTTTCATATGCAAGTTTTTTTGCCATGCACTTGTCAAATGTTTTACCGACTGGTAGTTGCAGTTTTTCTGTAGGCAAGGGATGGATTGTGTGAGCTAGTGGCATTCCTGACACTGGCCCATAAACAAGCAAACGTCAATCAGTACAAATATTATTACACTAAGTACCTATTGAATTTGATAAGCAAGCCAAATCACAAATACGACAACCTAAAAGTAACTGTAATTGTTAGGCAGATTAATAGATGACTCTGAACACATCGAACAAAAATGTTGGCCTATAACTTGCAATTACAGATTTATAACTCACAAAACGTGTAAACCTAAAAATCATAATTGTTTTGCACAAAAAACATGCAACCTTAAGAATAAAGTAAAAAAACATTGAAAAAACAACTAAATATCTCGGCGATCAACGTATCCAGCAAGTTAAATACAGAATTATATTATACTATTGCCAACAGGAACTTACTTGACTGCGGTATGCTCATTCCACGAGCCCTCCTCTTGGTTGGTGTTTTTGAGGGTGTGTCTGGGGCATTGCTGTAAAAGCAGAGATATTAGTAAAGCATATGCTAATATATTGGTTTAATATCAGAAACTATTTTTCAGCCCATACCCGATCCCTGCAACATCTGTTTGAGTATGTTGCGGTAAAGCTCTCTTCCCACGCCTCACTTGCGCTGATGAAGGGTAGTAAGGAAAACCATCTTTCTCGGCCAAAGCATCCATCAACTAAATATTCGTAACAGCCCTACAAACACTTTTGGCTGGCTGATAAACATTCTTAGCAGGGCCTATTAGCAAATTACCAAGATAACCAATGTTACAACTATTATGGGTACATATAACAAGGGGGCTGTGTAAAGGTAGTTAGGCATACATGTGGTGTATATTGTAAAGGTAGTAAAACACAAGAGTATGTTATGTTTCCTGGTTTCACATGCCGAAATTATTCAATTTTAAGTAAATAAGCGGTTTTATATATAGTAAGGCAATCTTCTTCGACAATTTCTTGACCTAGTCACGTATGGTTAGCAAGACCCAAGTAAAAAGACACGACATCTAGATGGCTTTGTAATTTTGTAAGGTGTTGGGAATCCTAAACGTAATAAAATACATATCAGTTAGGCCTAGGCACATGCTTTGCGTATTTAAATGGACCCCGTAAGTGATAATTGAAGCAGAAAGTCCATTAAACTCTGTATACATTTAAGCAGTGGGCACCGTCAAGTATCTGTATAGCACGGCTATATAAATTTGAGGCATTTTTCAAACCAGGTCGGTAAGGGTCTGGCAATGTGAACAAAATGATATTATCAATGTCAAGTGAAACTGAGTATATCTAAATTTTTTGTTCAAGATACTGATATAGGTTATGTATATTCAGCGTGATAATTAAGATCGTCAATTCTACATATAGAAATAAAAATCATTTTTTTTTCTGGGTTCAAAAGGTACAAAATCAGTTAATAAATACATACTTCTACAACACCGGTTAGCTAAAAACTAAGCAAAAGGTAGATATCAGCAACTACAATGTTTACCTTGTGATGATATTTGCTAATCCGTTGAATCGCAGAACTCTACAACACCACCTAGGCTTCTAACCCCTGCAACAAAATGCATAAATTGTCACAATGTTCAGGTTCTAAAAATGATTAAAGTTTTAGCGAATGGAAGACCACGTAAAAATTAAGACATACAAGTTAGAGTGAAAGCAGAAAATTATGTTATGTTTCTTGGTTTCACATGCTAAAATTATTCAATTTTAAGAAAATAAGCGGTTTTATATATAGTAAGGCAATCTTCTTCGACATTTTCTTGACCTAGTCACGCTTGGTTAGCAAGACCAAGGTAAAAAAACACGATATCTATATGGCTTTGTAATTTTGTAAGGTGATGGGTACCCTAAACGCAATAATATATATATCAGTTAAGCCTAGGCACGGGCCTTGCGTATCTAAATGGACCCCGTAAGTGATAATTGAGGCAGAAACCTCCATTAAACTCTGTATACACCTAGGCAGTGGCCACCGTCAAGTATCTGCATAGCACTATACAAAATTGAGGCAGTTTTCAAACCAGGTCGGTAAGGGTCTGGCAATGTGGAGAAAATGACATTATCAATGTCACTTGAAAATGAGTATATCGATTTTTTTTGTTCAAGATACTGATATAGGTTATGTATATTCATTGTGATAATTAAGATCGTCAACTCTACATATACAAATGAAAAACATTTTTTGTTGCTGGGTCGAAAAGGTACAAAATCAGCTAATGAAGACCAGTAAGTGGATTGTACCTCTGATGTACTACCACATAAAATATAGTTTTTGAGCTTTAGAATAAAGTTTTTGAGTATAGTATAGTTTTACTATAAAGTTTTTGAGTTTATTAATTTGAACATTAAGCTCAAAAAAATTACAATAACACTCAAAAAACATTATATATAAGATATAAAATTTAATTTATAAACTTTAAAAAGCTAAAAAAAAATGCACAAAAACTCAAAATCATACTACTCTGAGGTAGTACCTCTGATGTATAATCTTTTTTCTCAGTGAAGACATACTTCTATACAACGGTTAACTAAAAACAAAGCAAAACGTAAATATCAGCAACTACAATGTTTACCCTGTGATGATATTTGCTAATCCGTTGAATCGCAGAACTCTACAACGCCACCTAGGCTTCTAATATCTGCAACAATATGCATACATTAGCATTAAGATTATGTTATGTTTCCTGATTTCACATGGTAAAATGATTAGAATTTAAGTAAATAAGCGGTTTTATATATAGTAAGGCGATCTTCCTTGAAATTTTCTCAACCTAGTCACGCGTGGTTAGCAAAACTCAAGTAAAAAAACACATTTATAAGCATTGTTTATTAAAACGTTAATTGGCTAAAACTTTAATCATCTGTACGACTAACCGAAGCCCACCTCACCCATTTATTCACAGGTTAGAAGGCGTCTTTAAAAGTGACCTTCTCTAAGGCCACCTCATTTTGCAACCATATATAAAGGCAATATCTTCTAAAAAGGTAAAAACTAATCACGAGCATAACAACGTTAACCAAATATGTGCATACATAAATACATAGTAGGTCCGTTAGTTTAAATTACAACAAGTGGCCGAGTCATGTATTATTACAGCGTGGCACTACATTAAAAAAAAATAGCAAGTCCGTTCATCTGTAGCACGCCTAATCCGCAACACAAAAAAAAGGGTAAACTGCCTACGCCTCACTATACTATTGTTTTTAGTAGCGGTATTCATGTTTTTTTAAAATGGTCGAGCAGTGCCTCAGTTTCTTCAGACACCTTATAGCAGCGAGGTGCAGTTGCTTTCGCATGCTTGACCCGTGTTGGCTTATCACACAACAGAAACAGTTTGCGTTTTTTATGAGGCAAGGTCAGCTCTGAAGGACCAGCTTTATGCGCACGTGGAACACGTGGATTTGTGCGGCCTTCCTTTAGGAGCACACTTGTGGGGTCAAATGCCTCTTTGATGCCTGTGATGCGTTCTTTGGCAGCAAGGTAACTTTCTCGCTCGAGTGCACAATTGAGTTTGATACGATTAGTAGCTGGAGTATCAAAGTTTGCATCAACAATTTCAAGGTTGAGCACAATGCATATGTATTCAATAACCTTTTTAGCGAGGTTATACTTTGCAAGCATTGGTACTATTCGGCATTCACTAAAAAAAACTTTTGGAATAACGCTAACTGTTGGAAGAGTAACAGTGAGCCATGCAGTATAGCGGTCTGGCCCATGTTGGATAGTCTCTAGCGTAGTGCATAAAATGGGGAACTCTTTAGCCAACAAGCGCAGAATGGAAACATAATCAACTGAGATACGTTTTGGGAACTTAGCCTGAGGAGATGGCAACTCTTCATTTAGAGGAAGTACACCACCACCTCTAACAATCTGCTGTAGTTCAAGGCGTTTTAACCCATATAGCCCCGAACATCTTGCTGTGGCTTCGTTTCGCGAGTGGGAAAAATCCCTAACTAACACGCGATACTTAGTCATTAAATCGCGAACAGCTTGCTGTGCTGCATTTTCGCACGATTTGTCTTTTGTTTTTGTTGGCCCACCAACATACGTATAGGAAACTGCCTTACACTCAGGGACCAAGGATAGGTAAACATTGTTATTTGATTTATTTAATAGCCGATACACTGGAGTAGAGAAGCGTAGTAAACCTGCTAGATCTTCTAGCAAAGGCTTGAAAGGGATGGTCACTTGCGTAGGTATAGGATCCACCACCTGTATGTGTATACGTGAACTGTGAGAGGTAGGGTAACAGGGTTCTCTTAACATGGCTACCAAAACACCTATAAGTTGGGTACTCCGCTTTATTTGTTGGGTGTAGATTAGTATTAAAAAGACCTCCATAAAAATAGGAGTTATTGTGATATAAGTGTTCATGGATGGACCGTGAATGACCATTAGAAATGTTGTAGTTTTGGGTGTAGATTAGTATTAAAAAGAGCTCCATAAAAATAGGAGTTCTAGTGATATCGGTGTGCAAGGATGGACCGTAAATGATCGTGAGAGATTATGTAGGGTGTAGATCAGTATAGAAAAAAGCTCTATCAAAACAGGAGTTCTAGTGATAACAGTGGGCAGGGATGGACCGTGAATGACCGCATTAGATTCTGAAGTTTACATGTGTCAAGAGTATGCATTGGTACGCACGAGCTCAGCAACTACAATGGCTAGAAGAAATAAATTGTGGCGTTTGTAAATGGTTTTACAGGGAAACATTATGACAGACCCCTAACTATAGTTTTATACAGCATGGAAGAACTGCAGCTACGCAGTTGTTACAGCGGATCGTTAAGTAGGCCTGCGCGATAGCACAAATTTTAAATGCCAACAACCTTAATAACCAGGAAAGACTTAACCTAGCAAATTGACAAAGTGCACAAGATGAAAGGAGAACGAAAAAAAAACACACATCAACACACAGCGTACCTGTGAAGAAACAAATGTAGAGGGCAGATTCTGCTGCGGTAGATCATCAATGACACCAGCCATTTTGTTTGACGTTAGCTCCGTATTTGTTCCCTTGGCAAGATAGTATTTTATGATAGGGAATGGTAGATATGTTGTTATATTTATAGGGGAATTGACCTACAAACAGAAATAGAAACTTTAGTGGGGTCACACAAACAATGTAGTGTAATTAACAGAAGTAGAATAACCCTTGAAAAAGGAAAAAAATGAAAAACTAATAAATGGGCCAAAAATCATTGCAAAACGTACGTGGATACAAATGTATGGAATGTAGTTAGTAGGTAGGGATAGCTATAGTGTCTAATCAGTTGTCTTATGCCACTTGTATGTGTTTGAAATCAATATCTTGCCATTTAATAATTAAACAAATATTTCTAGAGGTTAGTTAATTTATAAGGCAAATTCTTATTTCAGACAGACCATTTTCGTCTGAAAAATAAGACGGGATTATGTTGCCACTTTTTGATAAAATGTAACCACAGTTTATATCAACTTGTTTTCAATAGTGATTACATCGAACTGTAAAGTGGTTACAAAATCTCGTCTTATTGCTTCAGACCAAAATGGTCCGTTTGAAGCAAGACCAACTGAATTTATAATGGGTGATAGATGCATTTATGCGTGGTGAACCAAGGGGATGCAGAGTGATATCTAGGCCGATTGCCATAGTAAACAAAACATTCCTCTTTTACACGTTTGCAAATGTACGAATTGTAAAGTTAAAATTCCGACTTTTATTTTATAAAAAAATATAAAAAAATGATAAGCTTATTGTATTTATAAAGGCGAATTAAACAAGATCCCATATGACCATATTTTATCATACATATTGCAAGAAAGTGTCAATATTCTATTCACTCTTCAAATAGTGTCAAAAAAATAAATGTTGTCTTTGGAGTGGAATGGAGAGAGTAATATATAAGCGCTTTTGTATGTATGTCGGCCTTCGGCTAGAGCCCTACGGCTAAATACCCGAGGGCAAAGCTTATGAACTTTGCAATATATATGAGCACGAATTTCATTGTGTTCGGCCGCCTTTTACAATAGATTAAGGGTACATCTTTACATCGTTGTGTTATATTCGACTGACAAGTAACCTACTAATGAGGCGAACAGAGGTAGCCTCCATATATGGGAGAACAATGTAATGGCATGTAGAGCTATGTAAGAGTAGAGCACTTCTATTGGCATGCGTAAACAGCATGGTCTATCGATAATCGACCGCGCGCGTACAAATAGCTGGTAGGTTTAATGCAACAATGACGGCAGGCATATTAGCAAGTGTAAGGAAGCCGCTATATACGTAATAACAGCACTTACAAAATATGTATGGCACCGTGCCTACACCCCCCACTTTGGGGATATATAGACTAATGTTTCAAGTATAGGCAATATAACATCCCCGACCCCTTAACACCCCCCCCCCCCCCCCCCTTTCCGACCACCTCCAGTAAGTGTAATATACAACTAAGGTTATACTATTAGTTGTGTAACAGTTGTGCTTTTTGAAAAATTTGTTTAGTATACTCCAAAGTTTATGAGTTGATTAAATTTTAACAGTAAGCTTAAAACAACATAACATAAATACAGAATATTACATCTAAACTCAATTCATTTGAGTGTTGATGGAAAAAAATTTGAACGATGGAAAAAAAAAATTAAAAATCATAACACAAAAACTCTTGCTAAAAAAAAACTTAAAAATGAGGTAGTACATCTGCTAGTACATCTAATGTACGTTCCTTTTTGTATCCCACCTACATACCCACCTACATACCCACCTTGGTCAACCCAAAAAAGTGTAGGCACATAATTAAACAAGTCTATTTCAAGCATTTTCGGCTGTGGTATCGTGAAACAAATATTTATTGAGAACCAAATTGGCGCGGAGCTGCGCCGCAAAACAAAGGAGCGGTAGTTAAATTTAGGAATGTGCTACTTTAAAATACGCATACCAAACAGTGCAAGAAACAACAAGTACACCAAAAGTCGTAGGAAAACAAACAGTGAAAGCGGGGCAGTAGACCAGTACTCTAAATATAATAATGGAACCCTGGGTAAAGGTCATTAATGATTTCTATAAGACGGTCATAAGCATTGTTGTTTTCTATGACCGCACAAACATCTGCTGTATGTTGAACTGCAGCAGGCACCTGTACAAAGGAAACACCTCTAGGTACAGCCCCCGCATCCCGACAAGTACTAACCCATAGATAAGGTCCTGCCTGCGTACCCCGAGCAAAAGTCCAGTCGGAGCGTCCACGACCCCTCAACTCGAACATTGCCTGAAGCCTAAAAGCCGAGGCAATGTGCTCGGCACTTGTACCGAATTCAAAAACAGCAGTACCTCGAAAATAGGGGCCAGACCAGATTGTCCTGACCCTTGAAACCAAGAAACTCATATTACACAGCATGTCTTTAACCCTTCTGTATGTTAGACACACAGCCGCACGCGACACAATACCATTAGGCATTGCAACTATCATGCAGCTGAAGGGAGATGCATAACGCCCTTCCATTCTTACAATTATCTAGGGTAGGCAACTCAAAACCAAAATGTAAAACTCTAACAGAACACCTAAAGTAGTTGTGAATAATAAAAAAACTATCTTAAAGATATGCCTATGCTGTGAGAACAAGAGACACAATCTTATATACACATGTGTGTGTGGGGGGGGGGGGGGCTCCACGTTGCCATAGTGAAAAAAGAAGCTACAATTATTTATCATGCATCTAGTACTTGTTGTTAGATAGGAACACCTAGTAAATATCTAATCTGCTAAAGGCTAAAGTGTGCTTAACCCATTGCCAAGGGGATCTCGTGTTGACAAGTGGTGGTGAAACTAAATGTACCTTGCAGGCTCTCCTTTAAAGTGCCTTTAAAGCTAGTCTTTTATCTAACACAACAAAGGTGAATAAAGTTAAAGAACATGACAACCTACTTTTGACCCCACGGTCTCAATAATGGCATCTAACATGTACAGACCATGAGGCAACGAGCCTATATAGGCCAGATTGCAGGCTACTAAAGCACAGTAGGTATGCTCTAAGCACAATCAGTTTGTTTTAGGTGGAATTTAACTGTGCCTTGCGTGCTTTTCCTAAAAGCATCTTTAAAGCTGGCCTCCTATCAAACTGCAGCAGGTGTGATTAAAGTAAACGAACAGCTCTGCTTACTTTTGACCTATGGGTTCAATAGTGGCAGCCAGCATCTACAACCATGAGGCACCAGCCTATATATATAGAGCAGATGATAAGATAGTAAATTTCAATAGGTAACCCAATAACGTGAATGATCCTTAGGTTGAGCCTACAGGTACCCATCTGGTAAGTAATGGCAAGGAACGCGCTAATTGTAAGAGGCATACAGCGTCGAATCAATGAAATTGTCGATGAGGCACCAAAACTCATTAGAAGGCTCAGGTTAGTTGTCCCAGCAGCCGCAGTATGGAACATTATCCACCAACAAGGGCCCTATCTTGGGAGCCTCACCATGCTTATATTAGGTGACAGAAGTGAAATAACTCCACCGGTTCAAGGCGCTATTGTTTCTAATGGTACTGTATATGTTAATTTGTCAGCAAACTCCTAAATGTTTCTATCTGCTTCCTAAAAGTTGCAACCCAAAACCATAAATTTAGATGCATTATTATTGTTGTATTATGCTTTGCAGAAACAATCGCAGCTAAACAGGCCCTACTGGATCACCTAAATGGGGAAGTCATATTATTATTCCAAGAGTTACAGACATTGCTTAACTGGCAATTTTTGTTTGACCTTTGTAATTGCAGGACGCGCTTCATCGTCCCCCAACCAGGGGAATCTGAACCACTTAATATTGCCATGACATATCTATGCCACATTGAAGCGACTAATGAGCAGATTATGGCCCAACAGAGGGAAGAAAACGGAGGTACCTCACCGTCATTCGAAGACAGTTGTAATCGGCAAATATGGTAGAGGGTACGAAGCATGCATGACAATGTCGTGGCGAATCAGAACGCAGAGCATTAGCGTTCACCAGTTAGCAAATATATCAATACTGTTGAATGTTCCTTTTAAAATAATGTATTTACAAACCTAAGCATTTATTTTAATTTAGTGGATTACCATCACTGATATGGAACAGCGTGATATCTAAAGAACAAATTAATATTTAAAAAGTATAGTTAGAAGGCATTAACATACCATGAAAAGGATTCTCGACATAGAAGACCGCCTTTCCTGTACAGAGATGCGAGCAATACTGCCACGAAAAGGCACCTTTCAGTTTAGGCGGCCATCAATAATTATGCAAGGCAAGTAAACTAATTTGCATCACAGGACACAACGATTACCACGCTACAAGAAGGAAGGGAAAAACATTTTAATGAATAAATGTGCAAAGATTAAGTATCTAAGTACCTTCCCCATGCACCCAAAAACCTTTTTTTTGGCAACCAGTTAGGCCTCTAGCTAGGCCCTCTTTGAAGAGCAGACCGGTGACAAATATCAAAGGGCACCAGGCGGAGGTGAGACATATACCCCGCCCCCCTCTATGCGTGACCTAGGCAGCTGCAAACCGAGTGCCCGTGTAATGGTGTAGCTAGGCCATGCCATCGATTTTTAAAGGGCTACATTAGCATAAACTTCCCAACAACTCCATCACACACAAAATACCCCCCTAATGTTAGGTTGATAGCGACTCAGAGAACTCGTTGCACTAATCAACAAATGGATGTGGTTATACGTAGCGCCGCTATGTACGCTATTACTCTATAGCTATATGATTAACCAATAAGAAAGCAAAAAGGGCGATAGGTAGACCAAAGTTGATGAGATGTTAGCAAAGCAGGAAGGTACAATGGCACAAGCCGAGAAAAATAAGTATATGTGTATAATAGATGGCTATATCCTTATTAGCAGTATGACCAGTAAGTTTGCAAAAGTAGTACACTGGAAAATAATAAGGCGAAATGTTATAACAGTTGCCTAGCCTATCATAATCTTGTCAGAACTCAGTTCGCACTTCCACACACCAACACTGCCACACATATGGCTAACAAATTAGGTTTCTTCAGCGTGAACACTCACGTGGCCTCATTATTGTAAGAAGAGCAAGCCACCTAGCAGCAACAACATAGTGCCTTGTCTATCAATATATGCAAGTTCCCCAGCGCAAAAAAAACCCTATCTTGGTTTCCTGCCCATAAGTCTGGACCTCAAGCAGGCTTCGAAGTGCAAATCCTGTAACATAAAGGTATTGAGAAAACAATGCAAACACCACTATTAAAATCTAATAAATCAACAGTAAAATGAAATTATCACCTATGACATTTAGAAAGGCAGAACCGCTCTGCATTGGCTCACTTCAAATGCAAATCTATAGTGAGAATCTTATATAGCCGACATAAGCACAACAGTCATACCATAGGTAGGTGTTTGCAAGATACATAGTGATCACGGCCATAATCTTCTATCACCGTAGCCCTGTTAAAGCACCTAAAACGAGCATGTAACATAAACAGCGTATTTCTGAAGAGAGTAAAGTAAGAGTAAATGAGCATACGGACCTGACAACAATGAACGGGTCACTGAGCCGACAATGACACGTGCAAGGGGTCTACCTCCCTCATGAGCTTGTACCCTGTAGAGGAGAACAGGAGAAAGAGCATATACAAGGATAATTTCTGATTTCGATCAAATGAACTGACCACAACACAAACAAGACTGCAGGAATGCGAATGATTAGATTTACTGTAAGCAAATCTGTTGTACACGCAAATAAATACATCACAAAAAAATGTCTTTAGGTTTATAGGCTCGTGCAGTTAACCCCCACCCCCCACCTACCTGAACGCCTAACAAGATAGTAGGGACTGCATAAACACCAACATACTAGCAACAGCCATGAAAGAGAAATAAGAATGTTCTAATCCGTAAAACCGCAGTGCCTATTTCAGTGAGTTCACGCCTAAATAACGGTGCAGTTTTATTTACCTGTAATAACGAATGCAAATATTTCAACACCACCATTACAAGGATACCAAGGTAAAGAAAGATACAAACTAAACTGTAAAGAAGATCGGGTTTTAAAAAAACAACTTAACACAAGCCAAAGAAGATCAAAATAATTTCTGCAGGCATACAAGAACAATAAAGCATAACAGTAAACAACTGGACAAAGCAAGCACAGCAAAAATAATATTAATAATATAAATAGTTGACCAACAGCACATCCAAAAACCCCAGGACAGGTAAACACAATGTCCAAATAAAATAATATAAATAGTTGCAACTTAAGCACAGATGTATGGGAGTGGAGGAGTCAAAGCAAAGGAAAGGAGGGATGCAACCCAAGATGACTCGTAAGAGGGAAAGAATACCTTATGAGCATGGGAAGCAGCGCATGGGCTTGCAGCACCCCCCCTCACACAAAAAACGAGACAAGCGCAAGCCAAAGCCTCAGCCAGCAGCAGAAGACCCAGGAGTAGATTCCGGCACCAAAAATCACAAGCAGATTAGCGAAAAAGATATCGTTGTACTTAAGGCAGAACCGGCTACAAGCAAAGACGACCTCCGCGAATGGAAACAAAACAAAATAAAACATGGCTTATAAGAAGGAAAACAACACTTTGAAGTAGAAAAAAAAGCGAATTTCAAAGCAAACCCCCAAGACACAGATCCTAGGCAATTGGTCTTAGAACACAACCGAGCTCTAGAGTACAGTATAGCAACCTAAAATGATGGCTTCTAAACGAACACTGCCAGAACTGATCACAAACACCAGTTGCAAACACCCATAAACACAAGTGGTGAGCTAAACCTACAGTTCCAAATAACAAATCGAAACCCTAAACAAACATCTGAACAACAACCACAATGAGCGATAAGCAGAATAAGTTTCTGCTTAAGCGTGCCACAAGTATCCTAATTAGCGAGCCAAAGAGACACAAGTATAGTATAAAAAGATTTCCACAGATGGAATGAGTAAGGGCAGAGGTGTCATCTAAAACTCTCTTGAATTGTTCACTAATTTGATCAAAAAATGCCTTGAAAAATGTATGGCTATCATGAGGTGTTCACTAATTTTCATATTCAACAACTACTCTATCAATATGGAGTATGGGGATGAGGAAAACGGTTGGCAAATGAAACTCTTTATGCCAGGGGTAAGTACAGACACAGTAGCAAAAATAGCAGACAATACGGCAAACAAATTTCTAGACAATCAAAGAAGTAAATGAAACATGTTTCTTGAACATCGGGCGAAAATGGGATTTAAGTGAATAGATTTGAAAAGCATAGAAAAAGATAACCTTTAGAGTGTGTGGTCAAGAGAGACCATGGTAGACATTCATAAGTAAAGTGGCTGTGAAATAAATGGCAGCCCGTGTCAAAGTGGACATAATGCCCTACGATTCCAACCTAGCGTGACTGAGAGCATTATGTGCAACATTTGGTATGCTGCTCATGTCAGATGCAAATTCCAGGTAGCACCGCCACCGTCCGACAATCTAAACAGGGAAGCTCGTCATAATCTTATATAGAGTATATAAGTGACATGAAGATAATAGTAAACAGAATTCCGTATTAAAATTTGGCATTGGTTAAGGCCATATCAGACTGAATCTAAAAAACATCAACATGGATATTGATTACATTGCATTTTACCTTTTAACTGACCGCAGTGCCTATTTCAGTGAGTTCACGCCTAAATAACGGTGCAGTTTTATTTACTTGTAATAACGAATGCAAATATTTCAACACCACCATTACAAGGATACCAAGGTAAAGAAAGATACAAACTAAAGTGTAAAGAAGATCGGGTTTTAAAAAACAACTTAACACAAGCCAAAGAAGATCAAAATAATTTATGCAGGCATACAAGAACAATAAAGCATAACAGTAAACAACTGGACAAAGCAAGCACAGCAAAAATAATATAAATAATATAAATAGTTGACCTACAGCACATCCAAAAACCCCAGGACAGGTAAACACAATGTCCAAATAAAATAATATAAATAGTTGCAACTTAAGCACAGATGTATGGGAGTGGAGGAGTCAAAGCAAAGGGAAGGAGGGCTGCAACCCAAGATGACTCGTAAGAGGGAAAGAATACCTTATGAGCATGGGAAGCAGCGCATGGGCTTGCAGCACCTCCCCACACAAAAAACCGAGACAAGCGCAAGCCAAAGCCTCAGCCAGCAGCAGAAGACCCGAGAGCAGATTCCGGCACCAAAAATCACAATCAGATTAGCGAAAAAGATATCGTTGTACTTTAGGCAGAACCGGCTACAAGCAAAGACGACCTCCGCGAATGGAAACAAAACAAAATAAAACATGGCTTATAAGAAGGAAAACAACACCTTGAAGTAGAAAAAAAAACGAATTTCAAAGCAAACCCCCAAGACACAGATCCTAGGCAAGTGGTCTTAGAACACAATCGAGCTCTAGAGTACAGTATAGCAACCTAAAATGATGGCTTCTAAACGAACACTGCCAGAACTGATCACAAACAGCAGTTGCAAACACCCATAAACACAAGTGGTGAGCTAAACCTACAGTTCCAAATAACAAATCGAAACCCTAAACAAACATCTGAACAGTAACCACAATGAGCGATAAGCAGAATAAGTTTCTGCTTAAGCGTGCCACAAGTATCCTAATTAGCGAGCCAAAGAGACACAAGTATAGTATAAAAAGATTTCCACAGATGGAATGTGTAAGGGCAGAGGTGTCATCTAAAACTCTCTTGAGTTGTTCACTAATTTGATCAAAAAATGCCTTGAAAAATGTATGGCTATCATGAGGTGTTCACTAATTTTCATATTCAACAACTACTCTATCAATATGGAGTATGGGGATGAGGAAAACGGTTGGCAAATGAAACTCTCTATGCCAGGGGTAAGTACAGACACAATAGCAAAAATAGCAGACAATACGGCAAACAAATTTCTAGACAATCAAAGAAGTAAATGAAACACGTTTCCTGAACATCGGGCGAAAATGGGATTTAAGTGAATAGATTTGAAAAGCATAGAAAAAGATAACCTTTAGAGTGTGTGGTCAAGAGAGACCATGGTAGACATTCATAAGTAAAGTGGCTGTGAAATAAACGGCAGCCCGTGTCAAAGCGGACATAATGCTCTACGATTCCAACCTAGCGTGACTGAGAGCATTATGTGCAACATTTGGTATGCGGCTCATGTCAGATGCAAATTCCAGGTAGCACCGCCATCGTCTGACCATCTAAACAGGGAAGCTCGTCATAATCTTATATAGAGTATATAAGTGACATGAAGATAATAGTAAACAGAATTCCGTATTAAAATGTGGCATTGGTTAAGGCCATATCAGACTGAATCTAAAAACCATCAACATGGATATTGATTAAATTGCATTTTACCTTTTAGCTGAAACATTCCATTTTGTGCAATCTTAAAGGATCCCTTTATAAATTAAGCGTGAAATTCAACATGGGAGATAAGGAGAGAACAGCCTAACTCAGTAGCAGGTAGCACTAAGACAAGTAACGTTATGCACCCACGCCTACCAGGCCTGCCTTTATCGATCCCCGAGAAGAAACCTGCATATATAAATTGGACACAAATGGAGGTCAAAAAGCTTCTATAAAGAATTCATCGAACTATTACGATATTATTTTGGACAGCACTGACAACCTAATCATGTTTGTAAATAGCATTACAGCCCTCAGAATTTGACATGGTGCTTGACGCCTCTACAAAATCATGGCGACTATTAATCTTACCCACCTTTACGCTTTAATTTAACCTTTTCCCGATCTTCTGTCACAGCTCAAATATTAAAAGTGCACATAAATACAACCCCGAAAATGCACATTTATAAAACCCCGTAACTACCATATATTTAAAGAAGTAACACAAACAAATTAACTAAGAAAGAACAATAGAATAGAATGAGGTCAGAATCGGCAGAGCACCTTCAATACAAACCCAGACCAAAAGACAACAACAACAAGCCACAAATATTGTGTATCTAAGGGTGAACAAATATCACAGTAACAAACCATAGCAATTCAATTATCAACCCAAAACCCCACGAATATTTTAGTAGTATAACCTGATCTCTGAAGTGACATTTTTCAAATTGGTCGCCCCAGCTAACCTACTACGCCAACCCCGCTTAATGTCCAAGATTTATAGTATGGTTGGCTTAAGCCAGATAAAAGCAAAACAAAATGGGCTCGGTTTGGCTCGCCTCCCCCATGGGTGGTTAAAGGTCAGGTCAGGCAAGCTAGGTCCGGCCCAAGCCTCAGCTGCCTCATGTTTCACATGTGCCCACGTCTACTCTTATGACAAAGGGGCAAGCAAGCTCAAACCAAAACGCCGAACAGTCAGCATGCAAATAGATCTAGATAGCACATCACAACCCCAAACCCTACGAATACGCCCAAGTAGTGTCCCCGAAGTTCAACAAAATGCAAAATACTGCCAAATGTCCACCACACAATTATAAAACCCTAAGAATACATGAAGCAAACAGGGGAAAGTAGTCAAGGGTTGCGTGGTTTCAAAGGGAATACATGTATGAGAGACAGAAGAGACAATGAATGCTTGACATGTCAGGCCAGATGAAAGGCAGCAAATGAAAGAGGTTCAGAGAATTAGTTGAAAAGCCACAAGCATAAAACAAACCTCAAGTCGTTGCAAGTCTCTGCCATGTATTGCCGAGCTCGCCACGTAGCTAGCCGTAGTCTCCGAACTGCAACATAACAACAATATAATATAGGCAAGCACCAAGAATTGTACATCAATTATATGAATCCAGGCAAACCAATTTTTCCATACTCCAATCAAATAACACAACACCATAATTGTAAAACACATTTCTTTAACTTAAAAATAATAAAACAGAAGTACGCAACGGTTACAGAATATGTTTGGCAACAGTTAAAAGGTCTTTAAACGATGTAGGTCCTCGCACAAATCGTACACATAATGCTTCAACGCAAGTTTAGTGAGGCAAACCTCAAGCAACAAACAGTACGGCTCACACATATGGAAGATACATACCTAGATCGACATTCCTGTTTATGAGTTTCAGCCTATAAGGTAGCTACCCTGAACTGCTTGATGCAAGGGATTCAATGAATCTTTATCCGGAGTAACAGAAATTGAAGCAGCAACCCAAAATATGTTTCTCGACCGGTAGACACTTTTCCTTCCAGTAAACAGCAGAAGTGGAGGTGGTGCATCAAGTCCCTTTGGTACAGGCAGAGGACGTGCAAACTATAGAGTAAAAACCAAGACTGGCGTTAATCAGTACACGTAGACACCCCCTTCTTCTCTCCCTACTCATGTATCTCTCCCTTTCCCTCACATCTATCCCTGTCCCTTTCCCTGCCCTCATTTGTTAATGCAAATGCACCCATGTCAGCAACATAATAGACCCAACCCATTATCAAAAAGTATGGTCAGAAATATAATCCACCTAAAAGTACATGAAGTATTCTGCAACCATCCTCTGCCCGAATAGAATATCCATGTCCAACATCGCCAATCATGTACAACCAGGAGGTAACAATATTAAACCTGAAAAATCCACATGGACAATTCCACAATCATAAATATAGACTCTAATAAAAGTAATTAATAGTAAATGGACAGTTATGCACAAAATGTATTGAAATGAGTAAACTACATATTGCAAAAATAAACGCCGAAAACTAAATGTGAGAATTAGAGATAATAAAGTACAAAATTAAGAGAGATTCATGTTATATCCACATATAAAATTAGTGACACATACTTTTTAATCCTATCAAAAAAATGGTTCAACAAAATTAGGAATGAAGCGCATGGAATAGTGACAGCACACGCTAAATAAAACAACAAATAACGACTCCGAAAGTCAAAAAAACACAGTAAATAGCTTGAAGAGGTGATATGTGAACTATTAATTCCTGTGCCCATATGTTGATATTTTGTATCACACTTAGCAATATAAAGTGAGGACTTACAAAAAACAACGGAGTAAAAATAACAAAACGCATCTTCTAACACAACAAACAGTACTCAAAATCAATCAGCTCATGTACCAACTGATTAGATATCCTTAAAAAATAGAAAGTCAGTAGAATTGAAACAAAACTCTACAAATTATGAAAGTTATATATCTGGAAGTTTCTTACCAAATTTTCCTATATGTTATAAAGTCACTCTGATTAGTTACACCAGTAATCATACATTAACTTTAGTAACCGCATTGATGCAAAGTGAGCAGGTTTTTCATACAGAGAACTGAATATAGAGAAATGTCATTGTTATTGATTTTCAAGAGTCATTCTTATTTGAAACGACAGGATTCTGAAAGCAATGTTGCCACTGGCATAGATACTATTCAAAGTCAACATTTTTTCATAGAAGTAGAGTAGTAGATTAAACTAAAACAATAGTGCAACTATGACTATGCATTCACCCTTAGGGAGTTGGGTACCATGAAGCTCAATAAACTGCAAGAAAATGATTAATTTTCACATAATGCTCAAAACTTTTATGAAAAACAAAAGACGGGGGATTGAGGGCAGTAATTAAATTATAGGGAACCTGCCTTTTGATCCGCCATCGATTAGCTGATATGTCGTATCCTCATTGTTCTTCCTAGCCTAAAAACATAAGAAACATGTTAGTGAAAATTGAAACTGAAACACTTTCCCAACTTGCAAGAATTACAGAAACTGGGTTGATGAACTGAAAAAGGGGCAAGATGCAATCTACTTTAAAACAATTACTAAGGATATAGTATTTGTAATACTGCAAGCTCATATAATAAGTTACCTTCATAAAAAGTATTGACGACATCACATGAGGCCACATCCCAGCCGATTTGATTCAGCTGATCTTATCTCTCTTCCAATGTCATTCTGCTTAAGAGGTCTTCCACCCAACCTCGATAGGTTGATTCGAGTCTTTGTATCTCTTCCAATAGACTGAAAAAAACAACATACAAACTTAAATTTTAACAACAATCAACAGCTTTCACAAACAACAATGCCTAAATAGCTTATAGCACCTAACAATAATAATTCAAGCTTAGATAACATTAATTAGTAACGTAAATCGAACGAAAAGTGTTCTGTGTAGAGAGCACCTACCATCACCAAACTTTATCCCAAAGTAAAAACTACAATCACAACCTACAATCACAATCACAATTAAAAAAACAATTCAAGCTTAGAGTTACATTAATTAGTAACGTAAATCGAACGAAAAGTGTTCTGTGTAGAGAGCACCTACCATCACCAAACTTTATCCCAAAGTAAAAACTACAATCACAACCTACAATCACAATCACAGTTAAAAAAAAATTAATCAACAAACAAATTACATTCTTAAGCAACAAACAATGCCACAATGATTCAACTTTGCGTAAATTTAGAAACAACAAAGAAATAACTTTATTCAAAAGCTCTGTAAATTAACAATCTACAAGGTAACTAACTGATCCATAATGATTAGAATACAAACAGCAAACCCCAGGAATACGGTAAAATAGTCAAATAGTGAAACCAAGTTTTCACTAAAACAACAAAAAACTGAATGATGCGCAGGAAATAGTGACACCACAAGCTTAATAAAACAACAAATATAGACCCCCAAAGGTTAACAAACACAGAAAATAGCTGAACTATCAGCATGCAAATAGATCCAAGTAGACAACCCCAACCCCAAACCCCGAACAGTTAGCATGCAAATAAATTTAGATAGCACACCACAACCCCAAACCCCAGGAATACGTTCAAGTAGTGTCCCCAAAGTCTAAGAAACCAAAAAAACAGCCAACGGTCTAGCATACAAATATAAAACCCAAGCAATACATTGCTAATCTTAGTAAAAAAAATAAACAAAGGACTAAAAAAAATCGTCCCCAACAAAACTAAAACAGCAATTAAAAACGATCATAAACCCTAGAACTGACCGCAATCAATGATCGGGCAATTAAAAAACGATCATAAACCCTAAGATTAACCCAGATCAATGAGCAGAAAAGAAAATACTATCATAAACCCTAAAATTGACCCAAATCAATGAAAAATATGAATTAGGATTAGACTGGAATTAATTAAAAATAAAACATGTATAAGCAGAATAAAAATGATAAACAGTAATAAACCTCAAACGGGCCGCCATCGGCATCATCGGTGAAATGAGGGAGATGAAATGTGGGAGAAATGAATGAGTGGGTGAGGAGAGAGTAAGAGACGGTAATAATGGATTGAGAAAGGATTGAGAAATGAGTAATTAGAATAATAAATAGATGAGAGTGTGAGAGGAATGGAGGGTAGGGATGTAAAGGCAATGGACGGTTGAGGGAGAAAGAGGAGAGACTATTCATAAGAATAGTGTTGAGTTTCTCTCTTTTTAAAGAGTACAAAACTAAAACAGCAATTAAAAACGATCATAAACCCTAGAACTGACCGCAATCAATGATCGGGCAATTAAAAAACGATCATAAACCCTAAGATTAACCCAGATCAATGAGCAGAAAAGAAAATACTATCATAAACCCTAAAATTGACCCAAATCAATGAAAAATATGAATTAGGATTAGACTGGAATTAATTAAAAATAAAACATGTATAAGCAGAATAAAAATGATAAACAGTAATAAACCTCAAACGGGCCGCCATCGGCATCATCGGTGAAATGAGGGAGATGAAATGAGGGAGAAATGAATGAGTGGGTGAGGAGAGAGTAAGAGACGGTAATAATGGATTGAGAAAGGATTGAGAAATGAGTAATTAGAATAATAAATAGATGAGAGTGTGAGAGGAATGGAGGGTAGGGATGTAAAGGCAATGGACGGTTGAGGGAGAAAGAGGAGAGACTATTCATAAGAATAGTGTTGAGTTTCTCTCTTTTTAAAGAGTACAAAACTAAAACAGCAATTAAAAACGATCATAAACCCTAGAACTGACCGCAATCAATGATCGGGCAATTAAAAAACGATCATAAACCCTAAGATTAACCCAAATCAATGAGCAGAAAAGAAAATACTATCATAAACCCTAAAATTGACCCAAATCAATGAAAAATATGAATTAGGATTAGACTGGAATTAATTTAAAATAAAACATGTATAAGCAGAATAAAAATGATAAACAGTAATAAACCTCAAACGGGCCGCCATCGGCATCATCGGTGAAATGAGGGAGATGAAATGAGGGAGAAATGAATGAGTGGGTGAGGAGAGAGTAAGAGACGGTAATAATGGATTGAGAAAGGATTGAGAAATGAGTAATTAGAATAATAAATAGATGAGAGTGTGAGAGGAATGGAGGGTAGGGATGTAAAGGCAATGGGCGGTTGAGGGAGAAAGAGGAGAGACTATTCATAAGAACAGTGTTGAGTTTCCTCTTTTTAAAGAGTGGAGATATCAAGCAATTACAAACAAACCCATTTTGATTCGACGGACCTAATTAGAAATTTCTCATTTTGATTTGACGTACTGCAGGTTTATTAGTAGCCTTCGAGTTAAATTTCTCATTTTGAGTTGACGTATTGCAGGTTTATTAGTAGTCTTCGAGATAAACTTCTCATTTTGATTTGACGTACTGCAGGTTTATTAGTAACCTTCGAGTTATCGTCACTGGTTGTATTTGCCAAGGACCTGTACGGTGAAATCATGCCCTCTTCCTTCCCAACATCAACTTCTCATCCTGTCCCCATGGTCGTCTTCCTTTATAGTCAGCTATGATTAATATGAAGACAACTCTTATTGTTAGTAAGTCGCTTTACTCGTTACTTTTGGTTTTTACAGTTACACTTATTTACTGTCAGATTGTTGTATATGTCGTGAACCGGAATCTGGGTGCTTCATTGAAAACATAATCTCAACATGTACTTATCTCTTAGGTTTCCGTTAATCCTAACAACTTTAACATTAGAACTGTTATCAAATGTCCTAGTTATGAATCGTCGAGGATTGTTAGAGTTAAAAAAGGCTTAATCGATCGGTTAGTTCATCCAGGTGATCCTTTAGGCCATACACATGATTGTTCATGTTTGTATATTACCACTTACACCGGTTTAGTTTGATTTTATTGCGGGTATTTTGCAAACGGTACATCTTCTCTTTTGGATAGCACTGGTAATTCGTTTTGTGGAGGCAAAGAGAGCAAGTTCCTTATCGAGAAAGGCGCGGTATGGATCAGGTTTGCAGTTTCAAAATACACGTTCCTAAGTTTTGATTTGATTGAGAATTGATAAGTTGGGACTCTTTAGGAAAATTAGGTGATGTCGTTAATAAGGGGGATATTGGGGGAGTTCGATGGTTTAAGTTGCCATATGTTTCGTGCTTCTCATAAGATTTCTCACTCACTTATTCAAAATATCATATTTTGTACTTCTTTATTTTAATTGTTTGGTTGTTGGCTTGATTGATTATATTATGGTTGATACTATTGCTTATGTAATTACACGACATAAGACTGGTTGAGCTACATTTCATGCTTGATAATTGACGGTTTTAAAGGATGTTTTGTGTGAGCTGACACGGAATTAGAGTTGTTTTCAAAGCTCCGATAACCTTCTGCTCAGTTTGGGTTTCCGATCATTCATATTATAATATGAATGAATGATAACCAATCATCACAACTTCAAAACGCCAGCGGTATTTGGTCACCTATATATCATTCATATTATATCATTTATACTATCTACCTCCTCAATAACTTCCTTGATTTGGGTTTTCTCTTAATTATGCTTTCACTTAATAATTTTGATGAATTAAATCAAATCATAGAATTAATGGCAACCCAATCACCTCCTCCTAATCCAGGTGTGTTTCCTTATTATTGTTAGGCTTATTATTATGAATAAAGTTTACATCTTTGTATAGTTTGAACTTCTTTTATTTATTGTTTATGTTTAGAAGTATAAAGATTCAAACTTTTTAGTTGGGTCACTTGTGCGTGTGTGTAATTTTATGAAGGTGCGAACTTGAGGGTGATGATCGTTATGAAGGTGAGAACTTGAGGGTGATGATCTGATTGTGATGATAGGAGATAATATCAAAGTAAAATCATTGCATCAAGAAAATCAAAGCATCAAATCACTCATGTAACACCCCAAATAAAAAAAAAGTCCCAAGAAGTGAAATTTTGTTAACAATATGCATGAAAATTCATTACCTAGCCTATCAAACTCCAGTTTATGTGCCTTCTTAAAGAATGGAAAGACCTAACTCTTGACTATTTTCAACCGCAAAGGTCTTCAGTAAGAGGAATAGAAGCTGAAATCGGCATTGACAATAATGTCGGATCAAAATAGTTGGACATGTTTTATTCTTTATTATTGGTTTGGGAGGAGAACTTAATTGAGGCCTCTGATTTATCCTGATCATTGAATGGTGTATGTCGTATTAGCTCATTACTAGGAATGCAATCATTAGCCATTCGTAGGAACCTAATCTAATAGCTTATCAATCAGTAGTTGTTCTTCTTTTGCTGCACATTTAGCTACTGCTTTGATTTTGAGTGTTCTATGTCCATGAATTCTTCAGTTTGTGATTTTGGGTTTATATTTAGATTTGGTTATATTGATTTTTGTAGATTAGAATTTTAATTTTTTGTTATTAATTGTACAGGGGCTTCAATCTTTTCAGAAAAATCTTCTCCGATTCAAGTTTGGTGAGATAAATTTCAATGTCTCATTTCTTATTTTTTTCTAGGGTTTCCTTATGGTACTAAATTATAGTTCATAGCTGATTATAGGTTTTATTACACACTATTTTTTGGCTCCTATTTTTGTAGAGTAGAAGATTAGGAAGAAATAAAACGACAACAGCAAGAGGATTTTTGTAAAGGAGGTGTACACAAACACGATGATGAGGCAAGTGGTTTGTTTTTATTGGACTCAATTATTGTTACGTCTTCTTGTCATCAGAAGCATATGTTACGTTCGTCCCCCTAAATTAGCCCCTTCGTTAAAGTTAGGACTGCACTGTTACTTATTAATGCACTGTTAGTGTTTAGTACACATTGATGTTTGCGATGTTATGCGGTTGTCGCTGTTTTATTTCATTATAATGGGGAGGAACAAAGGTAGCAGCATTTTTTTAGATTAATTGAGAGCCAGGAGAGAATGGGGTTCAGGGGATAGAGCAAGGGTGAGAGTGTTTCTACCTACTTGGTTTTGGCTAGATACATTCAAACTAAGAGAGATGGAGGGGGAGAGGGAAGTAGTATGTGCTTGATTTTGTTCATATTGAGGGTGAGGAAAAGGAGAAGAGCAGAGGGTGAGACTAAGGAGGGGGATGAATGTATGTGCTTGGTTTTTAATTGAGTCTCCTTGGTTTTGGTGAGACAGATTGAGGGGTGTCAGTCCTCAGCTTGATTTTGTTCATGTTGATGAGGCAGGGTGTAGGGGACAAGGGTGGAGGGTGAAAGGAAGGGAAAGAGCGTGTTTGTGCTTTTTATAAAGAACGGGTTAAGAGGGATGAGGTGGGATAGCTGGCCTGGGGGGATAAAGAGCAAGGGACAGATTGAGAGACAGAGGGCGAGAGAGAGATAAAAGAAGGGGCAAGAAATGGAGGGAAGGAGAGAAGAAGATATATGGGGAGAGATAGATTATGCTTGGTTTTGTTCCGGTTAGAAGGGATTAAGAGGAGGAGAAGAAGAGGGAAATGGGGCAAAGGGTTGGGGATAAGAAAAATGTGAAGGAATGGTTGAGAGAGGGGAGACAAGAGAGGAGAAGACAAGGAGGGAAGGAGAGAAGGTTCACTGGAAGGGAGTGAGAAGGGGAGAAGGAGAGGGCAAGAGGCAGATGGTGGAGCGGAGGGATTGTCTTGGTTTGATTTTGTTCAAATGAGAGGGGAGAGGTAAAGAGGGAAGGAGAGCGTCTTATGGGATGAAAATAAACTTAGGTTGATTTTTGTTTACATGTACTCTGTCAAGTTCTGTTTGGAGTTTGTTTCATTGCTCTTAGAATGTTTTCATCGCTCTAAGTCATTGAGTTTTAGGTACCTGTGCAGGCTTTTATAAAACGATTGAGGGATTTTGTTTTCATTGCTCTTAGAATGTTTTCATTGCTCTTAAGTCATTGAGTTTTAGGTACCAGTGCAGGCTTCTATAAAACAATTGAGGGAGGGACACCAGCCTTAACTCATACAAAAGCCGTGCAAGGTCAAGTAAGTCAGTCCTTTATAGAGGGAGATAGGAATAAAGAGGGGGAGATCATTCAGAGAGAGATTGATATTTTGAGTCTTTCTGTAATGCTGCACTCCATTAGATGAGCCATTTTAGTTCTTTTCTTGTTGTAATATCTTTGGTTTCTTATAAATTGCTTTTTTGATTTGACCAATAGGGAGAGGGAGCAAACTATTTTTAGAGAAACAACTTACTCAACTACATCTTCGTCTCATTTAGATACTCAACTACATCTTCGTCTCATTCAGAGGGCTCGGCAATAGGCGATCATACGGTATGCATTCTAACAACTGTCCTATTGCACAACTTCCCTTTCGTCTTATACAACTGTCCTATTGCACAAACTGAGAGAAGTAATGAAGGTGGGGAAATTAGAGGAAAAGAGGAGTGAGCGATGGGGGAGAGGGATATGAAGGTGGGGAAAATAGAAGGAAGTTAGCGATAAGAGGAAAGAAAAAGAGGAAGGGATTTGGAGGAAAAAGGAGAATATATGGAGGAGTATGAGGAAAAATGGGATAAGTAATAATATGAGAGCAAGTGGAGGAGGACATATAAGAGGAGGAGGAGGAGGAGGGTAACATGGAAGGTATTGTTCGATGTTGTACGTCTATGATAATTTGAGTAGACGAGGAAGAACAAGAAAGATGCAAAGGGGGAGGGGAAGGAGGAAGAGGAGGGAGAAAAATAAAAGAGGCAAAGGAGGGGATGGGGAAACTGAAGGAGGAGGCGATGAGAAAGGGGACAAAGAAGTGGAGGTTGTCAATGCGTAAGAAACAAGAATCATGCAGGATTGTATTCTTAGGCTACAGACTTGATTGTGTGTAGTACAGTAACAGGTATGTCATTGTGTGTAATGGGTAAGGCCTCATATAGTTTACAAACTCCTTACACAATGTTGAAATTATTGAGAAATTTGCTTGGAATATATTGAATTAAAACGTTCTTCTCTCTTTTAAATATTCCAGCACTACGTTATTCATGTTTTGATACAGAGTATAAGATCATTAACGGGAATATTTCTCCTATGAAAAGGCGATACTAGAAAATGTAGGACTGTCCAAGTTTGCGTGCGGTCAAGAAAAAAAACGGGTTCAATATGGAGTACGTCTATCGGTTTGTGTAATTGACTTACGCAATCCTTATAACAGGCACAATAAAAATAGGATAAATATAGGCCGTCATACGTAACTTGGGTTGAGTGCGGAGCAACGACGTCATCCTTCTAACATGCACAATAAAAATAGGATAAATATAGGTTGTCATGCGTAACTTGAATTGACCGCGGAGCAGCGACTAGACGTAGTTATGTTTCTTTAATAACTAATCCTCCAAACGAGAGTTCACACAAACAACAAACAGAGTTCACCTAAAACAAACATGAGAATAAGATATTAACATGCTCGTTAAACTACTGAAATTAAAGTATATTTGTGTATCGCTTGCAACGCGCGCGGTGTAACAACTAGTTATTGTAAATATTGTAGGATTAGTTAATAATTGTATTGAAGTATCCGTAACTACATGATTGGCCCTTTTTGATAAACAAATTGTAATTAACAAATATAATGTTTGATTGCTTTTGTCCGGTTTTATGATTCGGGCTCTTTACCCGAATTCCGTCTTACTGTGACTCGATTGTATATATTTGATTTATATATACAGAATTTACATTATACCAAAAAAAGATGAGTTTATGAGGTATGGATATGAATATGGCGGTCTATGAGCCTATTTATAAGAACCGATAAACTTACCCTCAAAAACAGAGTAAATAAATAAAGAAAATTGGCACAACTTAAGGCGACTCGGTCGAGTGACTTAGGGTACTCGACCGAGTGGCACCTACTCGGTCGAGTGCCCTATTGACTCGGTCGAGTGGTACTAAAACAAAAGCCATCCTAAACTGCTCTCGTGCCTTACTCGGTCGAGTACTCAATGTACTCGGTCGAGTTTACCTTTCGTACTCGGTCGAATGACCCTTATAAATAATACGGAGTATTAAAAATGTGGTGGGGATGGGGTAATGGGGTTGGTAAAAGGGTGGTAATGGATGATTTGGTAAGGGTAAAGTGATCAATTCGTGAGATTTCATATTGAATGTGAAGGAATAAAGACTTTAGCAATACGTTTTGGGAAAATATTATCCTAGGTTTAAAATTTTAAATGTGTGTCATACTTAGTATATAAGTTATATACACATGCGTGAAAAGTTACATCGCTTATAAAACCAAGTCTATAAACTTAATATGTATCATATTTCTTATTTATCGAATTCCCACAAAATATTATCAATCTCTACAGCTAAACCGTAGATACTATTTAAGTAAAAGGTGCATTGGTAGACTCTTTCACCAATCCGACCCCATCCAATTTGGAAAATGGTACTCCTTGATCCATGGAATTAGGATCCCTTCAATTTCTTTTAGGAAACGAAGAGACCATTTCCTCCCTCGACCATTTAATAATATTTCTCCCATTAAACCCATTACTCCTTTCTTTTTACGCAATAATTTAGAACCGTTCGATAATGAAAGAATGCAATTTGAGCCACCGATCGAAAGGGAATGTAACTCTGTATTTCTTTTAAGCAAATGGAGAGGATCTCTACACCAATCCATGATACTCTCTTAGGCAAGCCTAATTTGATACTCCGGAGAGTAACACAAATGATACGATAACAAATTCTCATTTACCGATAAAACAAACTAATTCTCATTGAAGACATGTTGAGTTGCCTTTTACAAATAGGCAAGTGAAAGGCCAAGTGAAAAACCAACTAAATTCCCTTTTGCCCTCCCATTTACCTCTTTAAGACCAACTGAAGTTAACCTGTCTTCGTTGAATACGAATATAACCGACCGTCTTTAATGATACAAATCCGTATTTGATGACCTCCAATCCTCCATCTCTTACCAAGGCATGAAGGCAATTAGCATGAACCCCACTTGCGCACACCAAAGAGGCAAAGACCCTAAAAAAGAGTAAAGAAACGGAGAGATTCCCGTGTCGCTCTCAGTAATACAAGAGAGTGACTTCCTCCCCACCATCTCACCTTACCTCTTACCCTTTTATTTTGTTCTCTTCTTCACTTTCGATTGCGACTACTTTTTCAATCATTTTTCTCCCTAATTTTTCCCCCAAATCAATTCAATTAAAGTTGATCTTGCTTAGATCTGCTATTTCTTCGACCTTCATCAATGGCTTCCACTAAAGAACGCGAGCACTTCGTTTACACCGCTAAACTTGCTGAGCAAGCTGAACGCTATGACGGTTTCTTCCTTTTCTTCGCTTTTTTTTTTACTGCATTTGACTTGTTACATTATTGTTTGATTTCTTGATTGTTCAAGTTTTCTGAATTTTAGTTTGATTTATTATTCGATTGTGCTTGATTTAGTACTTTTTCATGTTTTGTTACTTGTATTTGCTTTGAATTTATCGTTTTAATGTTTTTTTTTGCAAGTTTATGCTTACTTTTTCCTAATTGTAAAGCAGCATGAATTTGTTTTGATTATGCTTAATTTAGTACTTTCGTATGTTTTATTGTTTGTAATTTTCTTTGAATTTATCGTTTTCGTATTCTTTTTGCTGTTTCTGTGTTAATTAATTGTAGTTGACTGATTGAGAACAATACTTTATTTGCTGATTAATTATATTTCAAATTTAGGTTTTATAGAGTTTAGAAAAATTCATCCTTGAGTTGACTGGAACATAAGTTTACTACTATGTAATATGTATACATCAGTCAATTATAACCGCGATTCTTAATGTTTCACGATAATGAAATATTTTCTGTTGCGATGTTGGTGATATTTTGAGTGAAATGATGTGATTGTGGAAATTATGAGGGTGCTCAACGTGATATTGATGGCTGAATTGCTGCTCAGAAATGGTGCAAGCGATGACAAATCTAGCAAAGCTTGATGTGGAGTTAACAGTGGAGGAACGCAACTTGCTGTCGGTTGGGTATAAGAATGTGGTAGGTGCGAGAAGAGCGTCGTGGAGGATTCTATCTTCGATTGAGCAGAAGGAAGAGGGGAAAGGGAATGCACAAAATGTGAAGCGAATTAAGGAGTATAGACAGAAGGTCGAGACTGAGCTAACCAACATTTGTAAGGATATCATGACTGTCATCAATGAGCATCTCATTCCATCTGCCACCGAAGACGAATCCACTGTCTTTTACTACAAGATGTAAGCGCTTTGTGGTCTAAATTTTCATTTTGTAGAGTAATTTGAGATAGCGATGTTGGTTTTATTGAGTTTTAGTATCAACATCACATGCAATTTAAATTATCTCACATATTTGTTAGATCTAAATGAAGAGTAATATTAATATTAGGTATCACCAAGTGTTGGCGTGTTGCCCTATCAATTTAGGCTTACGTGGTTGTGATTGGCGTGCCGTTTTATATGTTGCAGGAAAGGGGATTATTATAGGTACCTGGCCGAGTTTAAGTTCGGTAGTGAGAGGACAGAGGCTGCTAATCAGTCCAAGAAAGCTTATGATGTATGTCTTTAGTAATTTGCTACAACTTTCCTTCTTTTGCTATTCTTATGCAACATGTAATTTGGTCGGAAAATCGATGATTTCCAGTTAAGGGTCCAACCACCAGAATGGAATCCCCAAAACTGAAATAATCCTCATAAACCTTTGCCAAAACCTGTAATTGCTTTTTCTCCAGTTAAGGATAGATTAATGATAATAGGAGTGTTGTACATGTTGATAGTTTATAGTCGAGATTGCAATGGGAAATGAGCCACTATAACCTAATCATCTTGCTGTCATCGTTATTCTTAATCTACTTCTGCTCTTTTATCTTCTTCATGTAAATGTCTTTTAGGCACATTTATCTTCCTTGACATTTGCCGTCTATTTGTCATACATCTGCATACAAGTATTCCCACTGAATTTAATCAAATGTTTATGAAATTTCTTCATCTTGTGTCCATGCTGACGATATCACTTTTCAATCTGGGTTAGATATTTCTTGTGGTTTGTCATGTGCTGCAAGTTACATATTCGTTGTAGATAATGGTCAAGACTAAAACTTTTTTTGTACAATTGTTAAATTGTTTTGCGTTTAATCATACACGAAGCTTTGTGCTCATGTCTGATCATGTGCATGTAAAAAGACAATTAATGCAACCAGGGTGTGCAGTTTAGAGGTGATAGGGTAATGTTTAGCCTGAAGCATATTTTCATGAGTGCTTAATCACGTGAATTCCAGAATTTACTTGCATGCGCCAAATTAGTTTGGTGGGAGCAAGGGGTTAATCCTCTTGTAAATGTGACAGTGAGTGAGACTATTATTTTGACATTGAACATTATAATACATGAGCTAGTTATACTCTTTAAAGTTTGTGGAAGCCATTACGAGTTTACCGTGCATTTGTGAATAAAAGAATCAAATATCTGGTAGTTAACAAACATGCCTGTATAAGGCCAGATATTGATAATCACACTTATATGTCGTATTCGAATTCGTCTACCTCTTTCAACTTCTTATGTTTGTCCTTATTCTTGCAGAGTGCTACCGCTACAGCTGAGACTGAATTAACCCCTACACACCCCATTCGTTTGGGATTGGCTCTCAATTTCTCCGTATACTATTATGAGATTGAAAATTCCCCTGAAAGGTCTGTTCTCTCCTTATTCAAGTGAAAGAGTGAGAGGCTGTTTTTTTTTGTACTTCTTATGATTCAATCTTCTTCTCTCAATATCTTAGGGCATGCCACCTTGCCAAGGCAGCTTTTGATGAAGCAATCCAAGAACTCGACTCTCTGAATGAGGACTCGTACAAGGATAGTACCTTAATCATGCAACTTCTGAGAGACAACCTCACATTATGGACCTCTGACATTACAGACGATAATGGTAACTTTCTTTCTTCCTAACTGAGTCTTGATCGTGGTTCGTATTTTATTTTAGTCGTGATCGTGATCGTGATTCGTATTTCCTTGTGAAGTAAATCACAGAATAAATCTTGATATATGAAACTGAATTTAGACCCTATTTCATTTCAATTGTTTAGTCCTTTCTTGAATGTTGGTGGCTAGTATGTCCTGAAGATTCTAGAAATTGTCTTCCTTGTTTCACTCTTCCAGTCTTCCTGCATCTTGTGTTACTGCGTAGAATCTTTGATCCACCTGCCAACCCTCATATATCTGATGTTCTTGTGTGCATCTTTTTCATATTATGTGCCAAAGAAGATTAGATGATCGATTGCTGAAAAGAAAGAGGCATAAAAGGCTCAACGCTAATAGATTGATGTTACTTCGATACCTCACTTTGCTGAATTTGCTTGTAGACACTCCACATCATGACACAACCCCTTTGGCACTTCTATTTTCGGCCAAAATATGAAACTTTATCACAAAATATTTCTGCCTGCACAATTTCGCACCTGACACTTGCAAGTTGCAACCGAGTTGGAGTAAGTGAGTAACATAGGGCCAAACAAGGGAGTAATTTGTGCACTTTTATCTCCATGTCACTTTAAAAGTATCATTATCGATTAAATTCATTTCTGTGAGGATGTTTTACAGTCTAACTGGGGATGTAATTGAAGGTTAATGAACAATCTTGCATTAACATCAGTACATAAATTTCTAGTTCACACTTCTTGATTCCTTTCCCATCCTGAAGGATTTACTCTGGCTCTTTACTGATCCTTTCAGATGATATCCAGAAAGTTGATGGAGCCGGAAAAGGCCACGGTGGTGATGATGCCGAGGTTGGTTTGGTTCTCCTTGACCATCGTTTTCTTCTACTATTGATATATTTATAAATACACAGTCTGATATTCCTTAACTTCTGCAGTGAATCAGCATAACTTGATCAATGAGGTCGTGGTGGTGTTATATAGTTAATGATAACAGGGCTATGAATCGGCATAACTTGGTTCGGTTTGTGTGCGTGCCATATGCTTCGCTGCTGGCTGCCCTTGAAGATAAAATTTGAAGAGTGGCTCATTGTTGAGGCTGTGAGTCAGTTTCCAACCCATGCGGTGTATTTTCTTTGATTAAGAATTGTTCTCTGTTTATTTTTATACCTTCTGTGTGGACATTTTTTTGGCATGGAATTTGAAACACATTAATGTTCTCTTCATTTCATTTTCATGCTTATGCTTTTGCTAAATGCCAAGGCATAAAACTTCTACCAATTGCCAAAATTTGAATTAATTTTAATTCATTACGACTTACGAGCTACTCATTTCACTTGAGCAGCGCAGCATCACAATTAGACCGATTATATGATGTTTAATTTTGTAAATAAAAGGGGAAAGAATGGACATAGTTGATTCTAATTTAATAAAAATGCCAGGAAGTTGAATACGAGTACTAGGACAAAGATGATGATAAAATAGGCAAAACCATATTTTGTTGTATTTTATTAGGTCTAGTCCATGGCCCACCTGTTTATTCAACTTTGGTCTACGGTCCATGGTCCAAATTTAATGGAGCTTGGTTATAACAAAAAATCTTTAAATTTTCATCTTTCCTCTTAATCAATAGTTATTTATTGTTTTTTATACAAAGACCAAAGGAAAAAAATGGGTAATTTTGGATTACACAAAATATAATAACTCCATTTGCACATGGAGTTGTTGAACGGTGCGGGCCAGCTTGACTTAGCCCGCACCTCTGGGCCATATTTTCCAGCCCGGTATCACATTTGGGCCATGCTAGTGTCAGCTACCGTCAGGGTGAAGTAAGTGACTACCCTAAAAAATCGGTTTAGAAAATGGATTGTCATTACAGCAAATAACGATGTATAGTTAATTCATAGGTAACATAATAAAACCGCGGTATATATACATCAATCAATATGTAGCTCACCGGTGAAGCTGTTGGTTTTTTTTTATTTACTGTTGTCCAAGGTTCGATACGCACTATAAGCATTTTTTTCCTTTTTTGAGGGTTTTGGAGGGGAGGGGAGGGGAAGGAATTAGAGCTGGCAAAAGATGACCCGACCCGAAGAACCGATATGTCTTATCCGAAAACCGACCTGATAGAACCCGTAAATTTGCTGAACTGAAACCGACCTGAATCGACCCGAAGGTTAACCGATAAACCGATAGAACCTGAAATGATATGACCCGAACCGCTTGTGACTCGACCCGACCCGACCCGAAACCCGATTCACCCACAAACCCGACCTGACCCAAACCGAACTGAACCGACCTGTAACCCATTTTAACCCGATTAATCTCGACCCGACTCATAGCCAAATAATCTTTTTTAAGAATCTAAATTCCTTTATAGTTTGTTTTTTTTGTTAGAGTATTTTGTCAAACACTACCTATAATTAAGGTCACTTTGCGAGGAACTACCTAAAGTTTTATTTTTTGCAAAACACTACCTAAACTTTAGTTTTTTTTTTGTCAAACACTACCAAAATTAGTTTTCACGCATAAAAAGATGAAAATTAACTATTTTAGCTTGCCGTTATCATAGCCTAGGAATTTATTTTGCTAAACTGTATTAATATTTAACATGTTCTCTAAAATAAAGACTTATATCACTAAGATGAAGATAATGATGGATCTAAAGGCCGGCGATAATTAAAGTAATTTCGCGAAAATTATAATGAAACTTACTAACGTAGGTTATGCATTAGTATAGTTTAGCAAAAATAAACTCAAAGCTATGATATCGATAAGTTAAAATCGCTTATTTTCTCATTTTTATGCTTGAATATTGACTTTGGTAGTGCTTAACAAAGAAAATCTAAACTTTAGGTAGTCTTTGACAAAAAATAAAACTTTAGGTAGTTCCTCACAAAGTGGCCTAAATTATAGGTAGTGTTTGACAAAATACTCTTTTTGTTAATAAATTTGATATAAAAAATTATCGCTCATTTTATTTTTCAAAACAAAATGTAATCTTAAAATAAATATTCAGTTGTAAATTTAGTACGCTATATTCCTAGTTAAACTTATTAATAATTATTTTGCAAGTGATATATGTAGAAAATTTTAAATTAACGCTTTGTGAGGAAAATAGTGTTTAGTTTTGGCTCCATTGAAAACAATAAAGGGAAGAAAGAGTTATGAGTTATGACCATACAATCCGACCTCGCTTATTAATTATGATATTAAAATCCAAACCTCAAATACACCATTCTGATAGAGTCTATTCAAAATTAAATACGTAGGATCACCGTCAAGATAATAAATAAAATCTATTTCATTTGTAATTCATTTAGTTCCTTGTCGTACCTCATATGTCAAATGTTCAAAACTATGAACTACATAAACAACTGATTAATTTAGACCAAAAACATTATTTTTTGTCCATAATATAGGCGAATCCGACACTGGATATGCACTCATGTCATATACTTATAACCGAGGTCGAGCAACATAAGTGTTCAATGAAATTATAGAATCATTAACTTTTATAGTGTTATACTCTTATATTTTACAAATATCTTTTGTATCGAGTTCCTTTAATCCAATATTATAATTCATAAGTTCAAAAGTGATCTTTTAACAGAACGACCCGACCATTGACCCGATTAATTTTCAAATTTAAGACGACAATATAAAATACTCGACCTATCAGTAACCCGAAACCAAACCGGTCTCGAGCTGATCAAGCATATTGACCTGATATATCTCGACTCATTGGTCAACCGATCCGAAACTGAACCGACCTGTTGTAGTTATTGACCCGATTAACCTGACCCGTAAGCGACCCAACCCGAACCCGACTCGACCTGAATAAGCAACTTTACCCGACCAAACCCGAGCCCGACATAACCCGAACTGCCTGAACCCGACCCGTAACCGACCCGATTGACCCGATTGCCACCTCTAGGAAGGATACAAGATCCATTATTTGAATAGCAAATTGGAAAGGAGTGAAATAGAATCTCATATTATTTGCACATATTTAGTTTATTTGTTAGTATGTTATTTGTCCATGTTGAAAAAAAATGTATGCGTGATGCATATACTACGTTTAAATAGTAGAATCGTCTCACATCGAAAAATTATCATAAGATGGGGTGATCTTATGATTACAGATATGATTCATCTTTGTAACTTAGGTATCATGCCAAAATCTTTTTAGAATCTTAAGTATTGTCTTAGAATCCTTTAAGAGTTTATATTATTATCTTCACAATAACATACAAATATTAATCACGTAAAGATTTATAAAGACGATTACATATTAGTGATCTTAACAAACGATACTATAAATTGTTTATTTTATGACAGACGATATTATAATAACTCTATTTAAGACAAAATAACAATTTTAAATAGAATGGTGTTAAATATACCTAAGTTGATTATTAATATGTCATAAATAATGATAATATTTACTAAAATAGAATTTTATAAATCATAATAAAATCAGGTGTTTTATAAAAAGATCCTGAATCCGCAAACAAACCAATTATTAACTTTTTTTCTTTTATAAGTGGTAGACTTAAATATCTTTTCTTTTATAAGTGGTAAATATTATATCTCATAACATTTAAGTAAAACTAAAATACTTCATAATTTTTATCCATTAATCGAAATCGCATAAAAAAACATTTTACATTTATTTATACAATTATTGTTTTCTTGTTAAAAGTCCTGTTAGGAAAAAAATTGTAATTCAAACAATTAGATTGGTGGAAAATATTTATTTATATTTTCAAATATCAATAATTGCATATAACGAAAGACTAACATCTTCTTAATTTAAGTGCAACATCCTACATAAATTCTCATTTCAGACGGGCATCTTAAGCTTAAGAGAGGTCAAATACAAACCAATCACTCCACTTGTTACCTATAAAATACCAAAAGTTTTTGTCTTTATTATCACTACTTGGCAGTATTGACCCATCTTAAGCTTCAAATGGATAGTACCCGTCTTAAGCAAGACTTACTGTAACACCTTCATACACCAAAGTGCCTTACAAGACCCCCTTTGTACACGGGAATGCTACCATCTCGGTTGCCCGAGGTAGTGAACATCATAACAAGCAATAAAGGAAGCAATACTTTATTAATTAAGGTTTAACTGTGAATATATATTCCAAACGGATGGCATACCATCCAACCAAATCCAATCAGTAACAATGAATATTAAAGAATGTTTAATAACTACTCAAGACTCAAACGATGCGGAAACTAGACTCATAGGTCGGTGATCTCATCCATGTCCCCGTCATCCTCTAAGGATTAAATGCGATCACCTGCTCACAATCCCCCAATGGATCACAACAGTTTTGTAAACAGTAAAATGGTCAGTAACGTGTCTATCGATCAATGCACAAGCAAAAGCACAAGGGATAAGAGAAACCGGAGGGTCACCGCACGGTTACCTCAGTAAACTCAGGTTACCAGCCTGCTCTACAAAACTACCTATTGACCCTGGACCGCAGCCACAGGCAACGAACTTCCATCTTTCCGCAGCGAGATAAATCCGGATCATTAATGTGCACATCCCTCACGTGGCGGGATAACCACGAGGGCGAACTCGGGGCGTGCCTGTCTCTCAACAGGATCACAATCACAAGTAACCATAGTAACCAATGAGATCGACAACAACTCCCCAAACCCGGCACCATCATCTCCATCATCAATCACAATCAATAACATATACTCATAACATCATTTAACAACAACAATTACTGAGTAGGGAAACCCTACCTTATCAAGATCCACACAAAGCTCTAAGGATTAGAAGTATTCCTCAACGAGGTCCCCTCCTAAAGCAATTAACATTAACATAATCAATACAAGTTCAATCTCTTTTCCCCAATTCAATTAAAACTACCATCGTAATCACAATTGAAGCATAAATATGTATACTTACCACAATAATCGATCAAGGCAATGAA